>OY776111.1:181952128-182157128 GCA_963675035.1 Allygus modestus | reverse complement strand
TTTTTATTGTTGGGTTAGAAACAAACTTCCAGTGGCAAAGTTGTTGATTATTAGTTGACCTATAATTTTTATTTCTAACATTTTTCGATAATGTTTTCAGTTTCTTCTTTAAACGTGTACAAAGAAGCAAGATTGTGCGCGCACATAAAAAACGCGAGTATTAGTATTACTAGATTTAATTATTTTTTTGCGCTAGTTTAAAAATAGATTAAGCTTAGAACATTATTTGTTAAGTACAAAGTAATTTATATTACAATAATTTGGTAATATAAAATATAATAATTATTTACAAAAAACACGATACATTTGAATTTTAAAAGTTTAATAAGTCACTCCAATCATCAACATAGTAACATTTGTTAGATGTATATTTTACCGCTATTGTTGGATTTAGTATCCGTTTGTTGTTAACTCTAAGAAAGTGGAATTTGTTATTTACTGTTAGTAAAATTCAGGCACGATTAGGGGCAGATCCAGGGAGTCACATTGGGGGGGGGGAATGCCTGGGGTTTTGGGATGGGGGGGGGGTATAGAATACCGCTCAGGGGTGGGGGGTCCGGGAGTCTTCCCCCGGAAATTTGTTAAAAATTCCATATCAATAATTTGATCGGCCGTAAAGAATAGCCGAACGTGTTTTATTGACCAACATGTGTGTTATCGGCCCAAAACTATATTGAATTCATGGATCAAAATCAGCAATTTTACCTGTTTTTTTTCGAATAAAAATGGTTATTTGATGGCATTTCATGTTCGCCGTAACTTATAGACCCAAAACGACAAGTAAACGTATCGGCCAAAGAAAACCGCAATAGTTTATACCCAAACCGCAATTTAATGGCCAACACGCCAGCGGAAGTATCAAAGTATGTAATCGTCGAAAATGAAGATTTTATCGAAACTAAGATCGAAACAAATTTTATCGGCCTAAAATAGCAATATATTCTCATTTTGCCGTCTGAAACGTCAATCAAGCCGCATTTTAGCCTGAAAACAGTCAAACTGGGTTTTTGACAAATTTATCGACCAGGCGCGTGTAGTTATCAGCCAAAATCGGTGATTTTTGCGGTAGTTTTGCAGCATATTACCATTGACTATATACATGAGTCATAACTAGGACTGCAAAGTTTTTACCGGCCGAAAATTGAGTACAGACCTTATTTTATGCCGTAAATGTACATAATCGCTCAAAAACGGCTATCGGACCGCGTTTTCTTGGTAATAAATGAAGCCGGGTCGTATTTTGTATACCAAAAACGACGTCCGAAACGCATTTTAGGCCGTGTTTTATCGGTAAAATCAAAAAATTTACTGCAACATGGTGTTCAGAAACACTCAAATGGCTGAATATTTTAGGTATAAATGACTGGACAGCATTTTATTGGCCAGAAGCGGCAAGCGAACCACATATTATCCACAGAAATAGCAAAATAACCTCGTTTTAGCGTCCTAAAAAGGCAATTGACCAACGAACCCATACTGCGATTAGTAGGACAAAAACATCGACCACAATAAAATTAAGGGCCGCATATTACAGGCCGGAAAAGACTGCCAGACTGCGTTTTCCAGAAAAAAAATTACTGACTAAAAAATATATTATGAAACAAAATCAGCAATTTCACAGCATTATATTTGCCGAAAACAATCGTACCAGACATTCTAAAGTTCAAAATCGATGGCCGCAACGTGTTTATTGGCCAAAAATGACAACCGAGCCTCAATATTTGCCAAAATTGACAATCTAACCTTGATTAATCATAAAAATTGGCAATCGGACCACATTTTCCCAGCGAAAAATGAAGCCGGATCCCGTTTTTTAGGCCCCAACGACTACCGAAACGTATTTTTTAAGACCTTAGGCCTGGGACCATGATAACTTTTCGTTTTGAGATTCCCAGACCCCGAAAACACCATTAGTTCGAAACTGAATGTGTGTGTGTGTGTGTGTGTGTGTGTGTGTGTGTGTGTGTGTGTGTGTGTGTGTGTGTGTGTGTGTGTGTGTGTGTGTGTGTGTGTGTGTGTGTGTGTGTGCGTGTGCGCGTGCGCGCGTGTGTGTGTGTGTCCGTGGGTGTGATAACTCTTGTAAAAAAGGTCCGATTTTGATGAAATTTGGTACAAACTTGTAAAGCAGCACTTATGACTTTTAGTTCAAAACTAGACAGATCGACCCATCCGAAATGATATTTTGGGGGGGGTTTTGTACACCAAAAATGAGTTTTTTGATGTTTTTATAAGTCAATATTTTAAAAAGTCAAATTTTATTTTTCACCATTGGTTTTAGTTTTAGAAAACACACAATTTGGTGTTTTGATCATTTCTCTACGTCAGTTGGTTACAGAGATATTGAAAGTGCTAAACACAGTACGTTGTCCAATGTTATTCTTATGGAGAATAAGACAAATTCTATATCTTGCTTATTTATGAACGTATACTAACGAATCTTGGTATACGACTTCATCTGGTTGTGGTCTACTATTAAATGGTAAAAAAAAGAATTTGTTACCGATTATTCCCGTAGCAGCAAACCTGCGTACTCATCCCCCATGTTATTCTTATGGAGAATAAGTAAAATGTAATGTCTCCCTTAATTATGAACATAAATTAATACAACTTGGTATTTGCTTCACCTTGTTGAGTTATATTGATGTTTGCATAAAAACCCATATTTGGTGTTCCTTGTTGCAGCAAACCTGCGTACTCATCCCCCATGTTATTATTATAGAGAAAAAAATCGTATATACCGCTTATTTATGAATGTATATTGATAAAATTTGGTATGTGGCTTCACCTATAGTTGAGTTATATTGATATTTGCATTAAAACCAATTTTTTGTGTTCCCTGTTTCAGCAAACCTACGTACTCATCCCCAATGTTATTCTTATGGAGAATAATCAAAATCTGTATATATCGCTTATTTGTGAATAGATTTGTATGGAACTTGGTATACGGCTTTATGTGGTATTAAGACATATACATATGCTTTGGAAATTCGCTGAGTATGCAGGTTTGCTGCGACGGTGGTATTTAAATTTCAAATGGATTACTTTGATTGTTGGTACCAAAACACCCTAATATTGGCCCTTTAATCCCAAATTATTTTGTAATTCACCCAAAAAACTTTATATTTGTTAAACCTCATTCTTTGTTTAGTACACTATAACAAACCCATTCCAACATTAAAATCGGAAATTTAATTTGTGATCAAACGCCCTTAAAGCCACATACCAAGTTTCATCATTATACATTCATAAATGGTAGAGATATCACATTTTATTTATTGTCCATAAAGATAATATTGGACAACATATTGTGTTTAGCACTTTGAATATCTCTGCAAAGGTTGGACTAGAACAATAATTAAAACACCAAAATTATAGTTTTGTAGAGCTAAACTTATTTGTAAAAAGAAATGTGAAGTTTCTAGTAAAATTATCTGAGCAAAATCTAAAAACCTTTTCCTATAAGATAACGTATGAAATTTTAAGGACACATTTTTCGACTTTTCTCCACAATCACTTAATCTAAGTTAATGATTCAAAATACTAAATTATTGTTTTTTTAAGCTCTATAAAATGGTTATAAAAAAATTGAGGGTTTACAAAATTGTAGGGTAAAAAATTCAAAAAACTGATTTTTGGAAAATTGTAAAACCCCATAAAACCTCTTCCCCATAGTCCGATGGATCTGGTTTTCGGATTTAAAGTCATATGGTAAATGTTACTCTCCACATTTGTGCCTAATTTCAGACCAAAATCGGGCTTTTCTTTCATAAGTTTTCGAGATAAGGGACACATATATGGTATTCATATACGGTACATAAATTTGAATGAGTAGTGTTTTTGGCATCTGGGGTCCTCAAAACAAAAAGTTATCATGGTCTCGGGCTTAAGTCTTATCAGGCCACGTACGGTGAGAGCTTCTTCTCACAGGGGAAATTCGCTAATAAATAAATAGAGTGATCGAATCTGTGTTTTTTGTTGATGTATCAAATCCTATACTCTAATATGCGTCCGTGCTTGCTTGCGACTCTGATCTCAAAAACGGCATCAACGATTTCCTTCAAAGGTTCAAACAATTCAAACCGATTTCAAACGACTTCAAACGATTTCCTGGGGTCTCATCCCCAGGAAAAATCAAATAACGTAAAAAAACTAAAAATGAAAAAAGTAAAAAAAATCAACATTGGGCTTATGGAGTTTAAAATCAAAACAAAAGAATTATAACAGCTGTTCGTAGTCAACCATGGAACTGTCAAAGTAATACTCGTGTTGTTTATAATTAATTGTTAACTTGTGGTTTCCTGAGATCAGTGACCAAAACTGTTGAGTGAAGATTGCATATATAGAGTTGTCATATCCCAAATAAATCAAAGGAACATTGAGCTATAAATAGCAACTGGAGGGACCTTAAAAATGCAAAAAAGAGACAAATGAGATATACGAATTTGATAATCAGTTGGGGGAAGTGGTGAAATATTACTCAAAGCCATCTAATCAAACTGACTAGCCTTCCCTGAGCAAAGCTTGACCCCCCAGGTACTATTTAGAATGTCTGAACTCTTTATACTGTAAAAATATTTGCTTCCAGTAGACACATACACAGTGAGGATAGGTAAAACGTAGCAAAACCCCTGATGATTTGTGCAACTCATAAAGAATTCACCCATTCCTTCAGATTGGATCCGTTTGCTTGAAGTCTGCCCTTCCCTTCAATTCTGCCACAACTTTCTATGAGTTGGACATTAAAACCACCGACTGAGGTAGGATTCGAACCCTCGATCCAATCAGTACCCCCTTTCTGGGGATAGCGCCTTAGACCGCTCAGCCAACTTGGCAGGCTAGCAGTTGAATCGGACCGTGTGGTATTAAGCTGTACACTGTACACGTAATATGTCTAAAACAAGGTAGTTCCGTTTGTATCCATCATGTAACACTACATGTCAGACTGAGAGCTCGCAACTAATTTTTGATAATTAGAGTTTCAAATCATAATTTTACCGTCTAAAATATTATTTCTACAAAAATACAATTTTGATAGACACTCATTTGAAAATTGAACATTTTAACACAAGCTTTATTGAGCTTTAAACTATAACAAAATTGACTTAACAGCTGATAAAAAACAATCAGATAAAGTATCAATATGCAATTTTTCTTTGAGTATTTACAGTGAATTAGCATTAGTGATGACATTTTTGTACATTTAAAAATGATTTTAACTAGGCCTACCTGATGTAATAATACATAAAAGAATCCTTAATTTTTTCCGTATAATCAGAGCTGTATCTTGAACTTGGTTAGCGGTTTGCATAAATAATTTTATAAAAAACTATTAAATCTCCCTCGTCTCTTGACCAAGACTTTTAATTTAAATCCTAAGCCTTTTCCTGTCATATAGCAATTTTCTAAACATCCATGGCTTTATTTTTTGATTTATTTGGACTTTACCTATCGCTTCTTAGAAGCGATAGGTAAAGTCCAAATAAATCAAAAAATAAATTCAAATCCATCGCTATTATGAGTTTCAAAAATCCATGGCTTCTTCATTTTGAACACACTCTTACTGATTTGTTTAAATTAAAGAGAGTGTTTTGTTTTGTTCCAGAGCTTTGGAAGCCCTCATAAATTTTGCATACAGTGGTCGAGTTACTATCAACATCAACAATGTGCAAAGTCTCATGGTGGGTGCATCGTTTTTATCCTTGCCTAAAGTTCGAAATGCCTGTGCTGATTTCCTGAAAAAAAGGTACGCCACATTTTTGAATCTTTAATTATAAAGTTCTGTACATTTAAACTTGGATAATTAGGATACCCTCAGTTAAAAGTCTTCAATTGTTAGTTTTAGCTTTCATCAACCTGTGCTTTGTATAAAAAATAGGGTTATCCAAATTTTTGGATGATGAGTAGGGTTTGTGTGACCTCTTTTCTTCTGAATCATCAGTTCCACCATCTTATATGTATAGTACAAATTAAATGTACGAAAGCCAAACTGAAACTGTACCAGGAACTTTTGAAAAAAACCATAAGTCTGACACCTATGAACCATACACTTTAATGGTCTCGGTGAGAAAATCAAAGGTTTTCAAATATTGAATTTTGACCAGCTTGTGATTTGATCTGACTATAATACTACAGTCAGGTGAACAAGCGAAGCTGTTGGGAAAAGCTAGTTTTGATAAGACTAATAAGTACCTTATCACTGATTCTGACAATAATGCTAATAATGTTGTTGACATTGTCGGGGGGTAAGCCTATTTTGAGATGATTAGGTTAGGTTTGAACAAAATGATAGTCACAACTCGATTTATGTTAAATTTCGTGGGTTGGTTTGGTTGGATTTGTCCACAATACACATAGATCTGATGTATTTGATCTTAATATGTCGTGGTGACACTACGGAACTATAGAAAACTATAGTTCTGTCAAAACTGTGGTGTTTGCCGTTTTTGCCAAAAACTCCGCGGATCAATATATCGGATGTTTGTAAAATGTCTGGAAAACTGACAACCAATATTTCGGTCGTCAGCAAAATAATCTTACTGGCTTTATAAACTATCCAAAGTATGTGCAGCAGTACTTTCATGATGTCAGTATCTGATGAGTACTTCTGAATTGCTGCAGGTTTCACCCTCAGAACGTGTTGGGTATCAGACAGTTTGCAGACACACTGGGATGTATGCTGCTGGTGGAATCAGCAGACAAGTATGTGCAGCAGTACTTTCATGATGTCAGTATCTGATGAGTACTTCTGAATTTCTGCAGGTTTCACCCTCAGAACGTGTTGGGTATCAGACAGTTCGCAGACACTGGGATGTATGCTGCTGGTGAAATCAGCAGACAAGTATGTGCAGCAGTACTTTCATGATGTCAGTATCTGATGAGTACTTCTGAATTTCTGCAGGTTTCACCCTCAGAACGTGTTGGGTATCAGACAGTTCGCAGACACACTGGGGTGTATGCTGCTGGTGGAATCAGCAGACAAGTATGTGCAGCAGTACTTTCATGATGTCAGTATCTGATGAGTACTTCTGAATTTCTGCAGGTTTCACCCTCAGAACGTGTTGGGTATCAGACAGTTCGCAGACACACTGGGATGTATGCTGCTGGTGGAATCAGCAGACAAGTATGTGCAGCAGTACTTTCATGATGTCAGTATCTGATGAGTACTTCTGAATTTCTGCAGGTTTCACCCTCAGAACGTGTTGGGTATCAGACAGTTCGCAGGCACACTGGGATGTATGCTGCTGGTGGAATCAGCAGACAAGTATGTGCAGCAGTACTTTCATGATGTCAGTATCTGATGAGTACTTCTGAATTTCTGCAGGTTTCACCCTCAGAACGTGTTGGGTATCAGACAGTTCGCAGACACACTGGGATGTATGCTGCTGGTGGAATCAGCAGACAAGTATGTGCAGCAGTACTTTCATGACGTCAGTATCTGATGAGTACTTCTGAATTTCTGCAGGTTTCACCCTCAGAACGTGTTGGGTATCAGACAGTTCGCAGACACACTGGGATGTATGCTGCTGGTGGAATCAGCAGACAAGTATGTGCAGCAGTACTTTCATGATGTCAGTATCTGATGAGTACTTCTGAATTTCTGCAGGTTTCACCCTCAGAACGTGTTGGGTATCAGACAGTTCGCAGGCACACTGGGATGTATGCTGCTGGTGGAATCAGCAGACAAGTATGTGCAGCAGTACTTTCATGATGTCAGTATCTGATGAGTACTTCTGAATTTCTGCAGGTTTCACCCTCAGAACGTGTTGGGTATCAGACAGTTCGCAGACACACTGGGATGTATGCTGCTGGTGGAATCAGCAGACAAGTATGTGCAGCAGTACTTTTATGATGTCAGTATCTGATGAGTACTTCTGAATTTCTGCAGGTTTCACCCTCAGAACGTGTTGGGTATCAGACGGTTCGCAGACACACTGGGATGTATGCTGCTGGTGGAATCAGCAGACAAGTATGTGCAGCAGTACTTTCATGATGTCAGTATCTGATGAGTACTTCTGAATTTCTGCAGGTTTCACCCTCAGAACGTGTTGGGTATCAGACAGTTCGCAGACACACTGGGATGTATGCTGCTGGTGGAATCAGCAGACAAGTATGTGCAGCAGTACTTTCATGATGTCAGTATCTGATGAGTACTTCTGAATTTCTGCAGGTTTCACCCTCAGAACATGTTGGGTATCAGACAGTTCGCAGACACACTGGGATGTATGCTGCTGGTGGAATCAGCAGACAAGTATGTGCAGCAGTACTTTCATGATGTCAGTATCTGATGAGTACTTCTGAATTTCTGCAGGTTTCACCCTCAGAACGTGTTGGGTATCATACAGTTCGCAGACACACTGGGATGTATGCTGCTGGTGGAATCAGCAGACAAGTATGTGCAGCAGTACTTTCATGATGTCAGTATCTGATGAGTACTTCTGAATTTCTGCAGGTTTCACCCTCAGAACGTGTTGGGTATCAGACAGTTCGCAGACACACTGGGATGTATGCTGCTGGTGGAATCATCAGACAAGTATGTGCAGCAGTACTTTCATGATGTCAGTATCTGATGAGTACTTCTGAATTTCTGCAGGTTTCACCCTCAGAACGTGTTGGGTATCAGACAGTTCGCAGACACACTGGGATGTATGCTGCTGGTGGAATCAGCAGACAAGTATGTGCAGCAGTACTTTCATGATGTCAGTCTCTGTGATGAGTACCTTACACTTAGTGCCTCTGAACTGCTGGATGTTGTCAAACGGGATGAGCTGCATGTCATTTCAGAGGAACAGGTACCTATAATTAATTATATAATTTTCATTAATTTCCTATCTATTGATCTATTTTGAACATTTGCTACCAATTCCTTATTAATTTTTAAACTGGCTCCAGTCTTAAATTCTGATTAAGTTAACATTATGGAAGTGACAGATTTGCACTTCTTTAATTTAATTTACCTTGCAAGACTTTTGAATAATTCAATTTTTTTATTTACTAACCTAACATTTGCAACAAATCCCAATATAGTTCAGGGGTCAAATGGGGTCAGTGCTAGATCTACTGTCAACTCCCGATTATCCGGGGTAATGACCGGTTGGAGGGTCACGGATAACCCAAAACCACGGTTAAAACAAAGGGATTCAATAAATTGAATATTAAAAATTTAATGAAGGTTTATTAACATTTTTATATAACAATATTGTGTTTTAATGTCATCTAAGATATATTTATGTAAATTAAATACTTGTGAAAATCTTGAAATTGTGATAAAATCTACAAACAATCACGATGCTAATAGTTAATACTAGCAATGGCTGATGGCAATAAATACCATCCAAAACGCCAAATTATATTTTATAGGTTAAAGATCTCTAAACATCGAACTCTCTAAACTACACCGAACAGTATGCTAATTAATTCCGCACTGGGGGAAAACCCCGTGAGGGTGAACAGTGGCGGGAAGGGTGATTGTTTTGAGATGTTTCTATTTTTAGACATCTGTGTCCGTCCGTCCGTCGCACTGCCTAGCCAAGTGCAGTATCTAGAGCAGTGTCAAGGTCATCGCTCCCCATCAAGTGCCCTCGGATCATTAGCAAGATGACAGACTCTTAGATTATGTTGTGTTTACTAAATTGTTTGTGTAGTATTTATTCTGATAAATAAAGTAAATTAAATACAATTCTGGAGATAATTTAACAAAATAAATTGTTATGATTGCTCTATTTATGTTTTGAAGGAAATAAATAAAAATAAACCTTTTTTGAGCCCGGTTAAACTGCAACCCAATCAACCCACTCCCGGATAATCAGGAGTGGACTGTATAATTATTTTTACTTAAAAGCAATAGCTAAGCAATCACTCATTTTCTAAACTAACTACTTGATCCCCAAAGAAAAGCCTGTTAAGTTCTTTAACAGTAAACCATATGAATGCCACTGTTATAAATTGAAGATTGTTATCCCAGCTTAGCTAGCTTAATTTTAAGGTTTCTGTGCAATACAGAGCTAATATATTAGTTTAAAATAGTTTGATGTGATGTGCTGTGTAGGTGTTTGAGGCCATCATGCGGTGGGTGAAGAAGGAGCCTGAGATTCGCCGCAACGACCTGCCGCAGCTGCTGGCTGCGGTGAGACTGCCTCTGCTGCGGCCGCACTACCTAGCCGACAGTGTAGCCACCGAGGAGCTCATCCGCACATCCCACGAGTGCAGGTCCGTCAGGCTTGTGGATCAAGTGGTTGTTTGTTTGGTTGAACGTTCACACAGTAAGATTACATACTGATCAGATATCAGATAGGCCCCCTGCCAATCAAACAAGCAGCCACCTTGAATCTCTAAGTTAAGGTCTTTTTTTGTTTACTGGATTTCACAAAATCAGATTTTTTTAACTGTAGGTTTACGTAGTAATAAAAACAAATACCCCCGTCGCAGCAAACTGGCATAATCAGTGAATTTCCAATGAATATATAAAATAAAACACTTAACAGGATTCATAAGAAATATATTCAGAAACAAGCTATATTTAAAATATTAATTATTCTCTATAAGAATAACATTGGGGATGAGTACGCAGGTTTGCTGCAACAAGGAACACAAAATAATGGGTTTTTATGCAAATATTAATAGAACTCATCTTAGTGAAGTCACATACCAAGTTTAATCCATATACATTCATAAATAAGCGATATATAACATTTTAATTATTTTCCATAAGAATAACATGGAGACCAAGTACCTAGGTATGCTGCTATGGGAACCATAGGCGACAAATTTTTTTTGTGCAAACAACAATGAACCACAACCAGATGAAGCCATATACCAAATTTCGTCAGATTATGTTCATAAATAAGCGAGATATACAATTTTTCTTTTTCTCCTTAAGAATAACATTAGACAACGTACTGTGTTTAGCACTTTCAATATCTCAGTAACCAATTGACGTAGAGCAATGATCTAAATACCAAATTGTTTGTTTTTTTATGCAGAATTTAATGGTAAAAATTAAAATTTGATTTCAATAAAGATTACATGTGGAAACCCCAAAAAACCCATTTTTGGGGTACAAAACCCCCCCAAAACCCCCCTTCGGATGGTGCGATTCGTCTGGTTTTCGAACTCGTTCAAATAAATGGTACTTTACACATTTGTACAAAATTTCATTAAGATCGGACTTTTTTTACGAGAGTTATCGTGCTTACGGACACACATATATATATAAATATATATATACATATATAAATACCCCCGTCGCAGCAAACCTGCATACTCAGCAAATTTCCAATGAATATATAACATAACACATTAAAACACTTAACAGGATTCATAAGAGATGTATTCACAAACGAGCGATATTTAAAATATTAATTATTCTCCATAAGAATAACATTGGGGATGATTACGCAGGTTTGCTGCAACAAGGCACACAAAATAATGGATTTTTATGCAAATATCAATAAAACTCATCTTAGTGAAGTCACATACCAAGTTTCATCCATATACATTCATAAATAAGCGATATATAACATTTTAAGTATTTTCCATAAGAATAACATGGGGACCAAGTACTTAGGTTTGCTGCTACAGGAACCATAGGAGAAAAATTTTTTTGTGCAAACAACAATAAACCACAACCAGATCAAGCCATATACCAAATTTCGCCAGTTAATGTTCATAAATAAGCAAGGTATACAATTTTTCTTTTTCTCCATAAGAATAACACTAGACAACGTACTGTGGTTAGCACTTTCAATATCTCGGTAACTAATTGACGTAGAGCAATGATCAAAATACCAAATTGTTTGTTTTTTTAAGCTGAATTCAATGGTACAAATTAAAATTTGATTTAAATTAAAATTACATGTGAAAACCCCAAAAAACACATTTTTGGGATACAAAACCCCCAAAAACCCCCCTTTGGATGGTGCGATTCACCTGGTTTTCGAACTCGTTCAAATAAATGGTATTTTACACATTTGTACCAAATTTCATTAAGATCGGAACTATTTTACGAGAGTTATCGTGCTTACGGACATATATATATATATATATATATATATGTAATTTTCAGTAAAAAGGGCTACTAATATAATTATTATTTTAAACATTTTAAACACAGTACCCTGGTTTAAATTATTTTATTTCAAGACCGACATGTTTCGGACCTTAAGGCCATAGTCATGGTCGTAAACAAAACATAACCTCACAATTATTAAAAAGAATATAAATGTAAACCATAAATTGCTGACAATATAATCATATGACTTTTTCCACAGTTCTTTTAACATGCTTCTCAACTATTGTGGCTTAATAGATCTTAGTTTCAATATTTTTCCATATATTGGGTTTTGCATATGAATTTGCATGGTGTTAATAATATTTTGTGGATCTTTTTTGTAGCTGGAGTAAATGTTGAATTCTTCTTTAACGTCGAGTTTGTCTCCTTTTGACCCATATTCTATTATTTGCAAATCATCTTCTATGTTTTTGAATTTATGATTGTACTTTATCATGTGCTCTGCAACATTTGATTTCATGCTTGTCTTGTTTTTCGATTTAAATGCTTGCACATGTTCTTTATATCTGCAGTTGAACGTCCTGCCGGTTTGTCCAATGTAATATTTTTGGCATTCTGAGCAATTGATCTTATAGATACCTGATCTATTGTATTCTTTTTTACTTTTATTGTTTTCTTTAGTAACTTTGTTATTGATAATTTTCATTGCATTGTTTTTGGTTCTGTAGCTTATTTTAAATTTTGAATGTCGAAATGTTTTTCTTATTGCTCTGTTGAATTTAGTGCTGTATGGTAAACATATATATTCTTCTTTGATCTTTTCTGTTTGTGTTTTGTTTTGATTTCTCTTTTTTTGTTTCTTTTTGATCATATTTTCAATTATTTTTGGGTTGTATCCATTTTTGAAGGCTAAGTATTTAATAACATTTTTTTCTTTTACAAAACTTGAATTTTTCATGGGGATGTTAATTAACCGATTGATCAGAGAATGGAATGTTGACATTTTTTGTTCCCATGGATGGTTTGAATCTAATGGAATTATACAATCACAGGTAGATGGTTTCCTGAAAATTTCAAAAATATGTTTCCCGTCTTCATTTGATATTGAAACATTTCGACATTCAAAATTTAAAATAAGCTACAGAACCAAAAACAATGCAATGAAAATTATTAATAACAAAGTTACTAACGAAAACAATAGAAGTAAAAAAGAATACAATAGATCAAGTATCTATAAGATCAATTGCTCAGAATGCCAAAAATATTACATTGGACAAACCGGCAGGACGTTCAACTGCAGATATAAAGAACATGTGCAAGCATTTAAATCGAAAAACAAGACAAGCATGAAATCAAATGTTGCAGAGCACATGATAAAGTACAATCATAAATTCAAAAACATAGAAGATGATTTGCAAATAATAGAATATGGGTCAAAAGGAGACAAACTCGACGTTAAAGAAGAATTCAACATTTACTCCAGCTACAAAAAAGATCCACAAAATATTATTAACACCATGCAAATTCATATGCAAAACCCAATATATGGAAAAATATTGAAACTAAGATCTATTAAGCCACAATAGTTGAGAAGCATGTTAAAAGAACTGTGGAAAAAGTCATATGATTATATTGTCAGCAATTTATGGTTTACTTTTATATTTCTTTTTAATAATTGTGAGGTTATGTTTTGTTTACGACCATGACTATGGCCTTAAGGTCCGAAACATGTCGGTCTTGAAATAAAATAATTTAAACCAGGGTACTGTGTTTAAAATGTTTAAAATAATAAATAAATAAATATATATATATATATATATATATATATATATATACATATATAAAAATTTGAACAAATGGTGTTTTTGGTATCTGGAGACCTCAAAATGAAAAGTTATTATAGTCTCGGGCTTAAGTTTTACCATGAGGCCTACTGTAATAGCTTCTTCCCTATAGGGGAAATTCGCTAAAACTATATCATCAGCTCTTGACAGTCAAAGGGACCTGTATGACCTGTCGGGTATGTTGAATTTTCATAAAACTGTTTAGATTTGTACTAACAGTGCTTGATTGACGATTTTTTTAAACAGAGAATAATTGGTTAAATGATGAGGACTTCACCTCTACCACCCAACTAGAAAAAGGTGGTACCTCTTGGGAGGGGTTAACCAAGAGGGTGGAACCTTTTGGTTTGAAGCTAGTGTGGATTTTGTTTAAATTAAATTGAATCGGTAAAGAAATCTAAGGGATCTCTTAAATATGATATGGAAAAAACAAGTCTGTGCTGAGTTTGTTTACTAGTTCATAATATGAAATATTTGATAAGGTCTTAAAACTTCTAACATTCTAGTAAAAAAATGTTCAAATATAAATACATAAAATCAAATATAATAATAGATAAATATTAAATCCAATCAAATGTAAAAATAACATTATAAATATACAAGGAAACTAGAGATAGACGGGATTGGATTTTGTAGTCTGGACAGGACGGGATTTTTATTCCTCCAAGTTTAAGGAAATTTTCAGCCGGGATTTAACTTGCGGTTTAAAAATGTGCACAAAGAAAAGTAGGCTATACACTATTATTTCATTATTAGTCATTGAAAAACTATCAGTATATTCAACTATAGTAAATTTATAATTAAAAAAATAATGTTTAAAAAGTATTTTTGTAGGCTACACTTATAAATTTATTCAATAATAAATTTGTCCGGAAAATTAAATTAAACTATGTACAGTCAAAGAAAACTTGGATTTAAGAAGTATTGAATTTAGGTAGGTATCGATTCAGGTTCTTGATTTTATAAATTTTTGGGTAAAACAGAAACCACAAACTAATCAATAATTCTCGGTTTCAGTACCATTGTACCATTGATGAGGGCCGTATTCCGGGGGGGACAACTGCCCTCGGGCCTGGGCTTGTCAGCAGGGCCATGTTTCCCTAAGGGCACGGGGCGAGCGCCCGGGACCCCAAGCTCGAGGGCGGCCCCAGGCCACGAAAAAGGGACCCCGCGGGCCACTATGTAAGGGGGACCTCGCGAGGCCGTGTTTTAATTTTATTCTGAAAAAAGTTGATTATTTATTAACTATAATAATGCAAATAATTTTAAGTTGTAAAGGGTGTACGTTCAATTTAAGTATCAAACACAGTCATTCACAAATTTTTATTATTTTGAATGTCGTGTGGGGATTTGATAAACTTGCCCTAATCCAGTAACATGAATAGGCCAGGTAAGAGTTGAAATGTAACTACTGACGGTATTGTAGATCTTCTTATTTTGCTGAGTATAAGTTGTAGATAATGTATATTTGCAATAGATGATCTTGTTCTTGAGCAATATCTTTCTAGCCTGTCCCCTAGCCCCAAAAAATTGTTTAATATCCACCATGATTTGCCGTATTTGGAAGTTGCAGAATCCGTTCAAGCCGATTTAAGTTGATTTTGTTGTTCTTGTTACCCAGAACTCAATATATGATACATTATAAGATATTAGGAGCAAACATCCAAACAGAAAGTAATTAAATAAGAGTTTAAAAATTATATTTGGTTACGAAATCCGTTAACGAGCAGAACACTGAGTACCTAGCCTAAGTGTTTGAGGTTATCTCAGATATGATAGTAAGATTAATAATAAAGATAATAATAATAATGATAGGATAGCTTGTAGCTTCCTTTTTTTATTATTTTGTTTTTTCTTATTACATTCCTGGATTTTATAATGGTTTGAAGGTAAATATGTTTGTTTTTGAACCAATTTATACTCAATACGATCGGCACTGCCCCGGTCTCGGTGAGGGTTAAGAGAAGTATACTTATCATTGTTCTTGCCAACACTGAATTCTCTGATTTCCTCTCACACCTAGTTTAAAATAACAAAGGAAGAGATATAGGCTTAAGAGAGCTAAAACCACAGGATATTGTAAGGAAAATTAAACACAACATTTGTATTTTGGTACATTAATTGGTAGTTACAATTTCATCCTGGTTGGTGTGTACAGATCACCTTCCTCAAATACCCTAGAATTTCTGAATAGACTTAGTATTCTTATTGGCTTTTTGCTTAAAAAATGCAAAGATTTAATAATAATGGGTGACATCAATATAAATGTTTTAACTGATGACAAAGGGAAAAGTGATTTGGTAAATGTTTTAAGGAGCAATGGTTTGTCTTACTTAGTTGATTTCCCAACAAGAGTAGTAGGTAATTCAAGATCTGCAATAGATAATGTTTTGACCAATATTCAGAGTAATTACATAAAAGTAGAAGGAGTTATTACTCTTTTATCAGATCATGATGGCCAAATTGTACAACTAATATATATTAGGGATAAAATAATAAAGACAGTTAATAAGATTCACAAAAAAGGGTCTTTTCTAGCGAAAGTATGGAAATTTTCACATCATTATTGCGAAGGGAAAATTGGCATCAGGTATATTTAGCAGAAGTAAATGATAAATACAATGTATTTTTTAGCATTTTAAAATATTACTTTGATTTGGTATTTACATACAAAAATGTCAAGACAACAATTAATAAATGTAAATGGATGACAGAAACAATAAAACAAGAAAAATTGGCCTTAATCAAGTTAAGTAAAATGGCTCGATTAGGTAAAAATAAGAAATTAGCTGATGAAGTTAAAAATAGGAAGAGGCTGTTATGGTCTAATATGAGTAAAGCTAAACGAGAATTTTATGACAGTAAAATTAAAAATTCCAGTAACGTGACCAAAACTGTTTGGTGTGTCATAAATTCAGAAGTAGGAAACAATTCAAAACAAAAAAAGGAAGATATTATTTTAAAAGAAAAAAACACAACCTATTCTGACCCAGTAGAAGTAAGCAATGTATTAAACAAATATTTTATAAATAATGTAGAAGACATGATGAAAAAAAAAGGCGGTGTCATGTTCTCATTCTCTGAATTGCCACAATGATAGACCGGAGAGCAATAACACTAATGGGGTTTTCCGTCTCTTGCCAACTAGTACGGAAGAAATAGTAGATACAATTACATCATTGCATAATAAACACTCATGTGGGTTTGATGAGATACCTACAACAATTATCAAGGCAGCAAAAATAGAGCTTTCACAAATCTTGTGTCATTTAATCAATTCTTCTTTCATTTCTGGAGTTTTTCCTGGCAAGCTCAAAATTTCTAAGGTCATACCCATATATAAAGCAGGAAACACTCAAGAACCTTCAAATTACTGCCCAATATCAATTTTGCCTTCGATATCAAAAATTTTTGAAAAAATAGTTCACAAAAGGCTATATAATTATTTAGAAGAACAGTCACTACTAAATAACATTCAGCATGGTTTTAGGAAAGGAAAATCAGTGCTAACAGCAACAACAACTTTTTTAGATTCTATCATTGATTCAATTGATAAAGGGGAAAAACTTGTTGGAATCTTTATGGACTTATCTAAGGCTTTTGATAGTGTTGACCACAGTATACTGTTGCAAAAACTTTTCAATATTGGGGTAAAAGGGGTCTCTCAAATTTGGTTTAAATCGTACCTAACAGATCGTTATCAGTTTGTAGAAATCACAAAAAATTCAAATCAAGGCGAAGTAATGAAAATCAAATCAAATTACTTGGCAATTAAATACGGAGTACCGCAAGGTTCTATATTGGGTCCTTTATTGTTTCTTTGTTATGTGAATGATATTTCTGATTCGCTAAATGATTGCCACAACAACCTATTGACACTATATGCAGATGATGCAAACCTAAAAGTGTCAGGAAAGACTGTAAACGAATTGGAGAGTGGGGCTTTTACCGAATTAGCAAACCTAAACTCATACTTTAATTCTAATAATATGTTTTTAAACACGAATAAAACAAAATTTATTACTTTTTCAACTAGACAGAACAGAAATCCAATTGAACCGATTATAAAAATCAATTTTAATAGAGTACAAGAGGTTTGTGAGACCAATTTTTTGGGTATGAAAATTAACAATTTTTTAAGTTGGGATGCACATGTAAATTTTATTTTGAGAAAATTAAGTTCAGGGCTTTATGCCTTAAAGCAAATGTCATATTTGTGTAGTATTTCAGTTTTAAAAACAATTTATCATTCCTACATTCAATCTCATATTTCATTTGGAATAACAATTTATGGATCAACAAGCAAGAAAAACATGGACAAAATATTAAAAATGCAGAAAAAAGCAATAAGAATAATGTTAAAATTGAAAAGTGAAATCAGTGTTAAAGATGAATTTAGTAATTTGGGAATATTAACAGTATATGGGTTATATATTTATGAGCTAATTTTGTATGTAAAGACCAATGTTAGTGAAGACAAAAAAACTGAGCCTCATGTCTATAATACTAGAAGAAAATTTGAAATGATTAGAAATCACCACAGACTAGAATTATATAAACAAAAATCATCTTATATGGGAAATAAGTTTCTGGGTAAACTACCAAGCTTATTAAAGAATGAACCAAACCAGACCACTTTTAAAATAAAATTAAAACAATACATTATGGGATTGAGGCTGTACTCCATTGAGGAATATTTAAGCATGTAAATACTCTGGAATAATGGAGTGGAATTGGAATTGGTGTATTTGCTATGTAGTGTGTTATTTTATTTAAACAATACTTGTTATAGGACCTACATAATATACTGTACTGACGCTATTCAATGTATTTATGTACATAAAAGATGAATAAAGATATTTTGAATTGAATTGAATTTTAATATTTTGTGAATTTGTTAAAATTTGATAGTAAATTAAAATTTGTTCTTTACTTATATATTTAGTGTATTTATTAAAGACTAGAATATTAAAAATAAAAAGGTTATTTTTTGGAATAGACAAAATAAATTTCTATATACATGCTTGTATTTATGGTTGGGGGCCCCATTTTCCTATACGCCCGGGGCCCCAGAGGTCCTAAATACGGCCCTACCTGTCAGGGGGGCCCGGGCTCGTCAAGGGGGGCACCGGCCGGGCCAGTGTCTAAAAAAAAGTCACCCAACTTGGATCCGGATTGTGTAACATTGACCGTAAATGATGACTGCACCATGTAACATCGGCCGTAATTGACGACCCCACCAAGTTATATCAGCTGCATCACTTAATCTCAGCTGTAAAAGACTATCGTATAGTAGTAAATTGGATGTTTATGACAGTCTTGCCGCAAAAAATGATTGGACCACGTAATATCAGCCTTAAATGACAATCATACCCTGTCATCTCGGCAATAAATTATAATCACACCACTCTAAATTGGAAATTAAAGACGATCGCCCCGCAATTTGGCGGAAAAGGCAACTGGACCACTCATTATAACTGTAACATTTGAGGCAATCTCGTGATATCGCGTGTAATAGACGATCGCACCACAGTAAATTAGATATTAATGAAGATAATGCCTCAATTCCCCATAAAATATGACTGGACCACGTAATATTGACATTTTAGTAATAGACGACAAAATTACATGGTATCGGCTTTTAACTATCACACTCACACTGCATGATTTCGGCCGTAAATCATGATCGCATCACTTAATCTCAGCTTTAAATTACAGTCTCACCGCACTAAATTGTAAATTAACAATGATTGCCTTAACCTGCATAAAAAACAGCCAGACCACATGATATCAGCAGCAAATGATGATCACACTGTGTGATATAAACCAGAAATAAAGAGCAATCTCACCATGCTTTGCCATAAAAGACAACCACACTGCGTAATATTAACCGTATCAGACGACCAGACCACACATAATTACAATCATTAGGAAATAACCCCAAAGTAAATTTAATCCTACTTGCAAAAACATAATTTTTTACTCAAAATGTCCTGAAACATTTTGGGAAAAATGAATTTCATATTAGCATCAATATGAACGTTAACATTCATATGATGCTAGTCGACTAGCAGCTAGCAGTAAGTAAGCACCTTCTAGTGGGGAAATATCAGTTCTCACGTAGCTTTTTAATTCAGTGTTAGTCCACTGCAGACTAATTGTGGTGATTAGATTAAAATGCTCATTGATTTAGAAATAATGCTTTCTGTTGAAATAAATCGTAACTTTTTGAAGCAGATATTTAGGACAGGAATACATAAATGAAGAATTTTAAACATGGTATACCTACATTTAAAAAATAAAAATAAAAGTATTACAAAAGCATTACACAGTGTAAATGTTTAACAATTTATCATGGTTTCCCCGAAAGTGTGAATTTTTACTTCTTTCCTCCTCCTTTCCAGACATTTTTAGACCCCCACTACACTTGATCCATTGAAGATAAAACCAAATCTGAGATTAACTACTAGCATGTTGTTAAGAGTTCAAATGGAGCGAGGGGTAGTTCACAACTCTCCAGTCGGTGGGTAAACCGGTGATTGAATCTTAATCTCAACGAAATCGAAGACGCTAACTGGGGCCAAACACATATTATGTATAGCATTTTATCGTCATTTCAGACCCCCCCTTCCTCATGTAACGCACCATAACGCTTGACCAATTGACCATACCCCGAATGTGTTTCGTAACTCAATCGTAGTAAGCTTTAAAACAGCTTTAACACGTTCGCTGCTAAAAAAATATAAATTTCAGCGGAGCTGAAACATAATGTATATAGAACCACTTACCTATGGCATATTGTAGTCTGAAAACAGCTGCCAACAAAAATCCCAGAAGCGTCTGACGTATGTTTATGTTTATGTTTATGTTTATGTGTAGTTGAAGGGACGGATTCAGAGATCCAAAGATTCAAAGATCCTCACACGTCAACCGAAGCTTATTGTGTGTCCCTAGTACGTTAGTTTGGCAAACCAATGCCCGTACCCTTTACGAGATCCAGGAGTTTTTTACCAATACTAGCGTCCCTTTCATCACCTGGTTGCTTACAACCAAACAGAGCCCTTCTCCTTGCCCCGAGTCTCTCGCAGTCCAGTATGATGTGCTTGGCAGTCTCTTCAGACTGATTGCAGAGCCTACACACCTGACTTTCATTTCTGAGTCCGAGAGTGTGGAGATGTTTCCTGAAATGGCCATGTCCAGTTATCAAAGCAATCAACTGCTTAACACGTTCGCTGCGGCCCACCAATGGCGGGCGTGCGCCGAGCACGGCAGCGAACCAGATTGGCACAGACGAATTCAATTATTTCGGTCTGACGAATCACAAAACAGCGGTTCGGTGATGTGCTGCATTTCCACGAGACTGGACGTAGTTCGCTGAAACACCCACAGGTAGCAGCACTGCCTGGGTACTAGCCATTTCCCTTGTAACGTCAATAACAGGGAGAATATCCCAGAAATATGGGGCAAAAACTGGTTTTTTGTCCTTATGAACGGGAATTTTACGGGGAAATTTACTACCAACCTACACCAAAATAAAGCTCGCATTCCTAGCTAAAACTCTGACATAAAATACCCGTCCTCACCACAGTGCTGCCAGCACGAGACCAAATTGAACTTAGCATGTAGACAGAGCGCCATGTGGCGCTCTCAGATCGTGGCGTTGTTCTGCCGAGCGCCATATGGCGCTCGCCGCAGCGAACGTGTTAACCTGACCTCTGCCCAACCTCACCAACCAGTTAGTGAAGTAAGAGCTAGTATCTGCTAGCAGCCTTTTGCCAAGTGCTTGACCAGTATAACCTTGCCATTGCTGGCGATGTAAGTCCCTGGACCATTTGTTTATTGTGTGAAAAGCAGTTGTTTTGCTTATGCCACAGCTTGGCTCTGGACCAAAGAATGGCATACCGGAACCTCTTTTAGCAAGCTTATCTGCACACTCATTGCCACCTATGCCTACATGGCCAGGTACCCAACCAAGATGCACCGAGTTGCGTGTCGCGAGTTTGCTGAGTGTGTTGTGACATTCCCACACCAATTTTGACTTGATTTCGTTGGAGTCAAGAGCCTTGAGGGCAGCCTGACAATCTGACAAGATTACTATGTGCTTGTCGCAATAGCGTCTGGCAATGCCTAGATTGGCACAACCCATGATGCCACAAATTTCTGCTTGAAAAATAGTACAGTGTTGTCCCAGACTTGCACAGAGTTCTGTTCTAGGTGATTCACTGTACACCCCGTAGCCAGATTTTCCTTCAATGAGAGAGCCGTCCATGTACCAGACAAGGCTGCCCTTCCTGTAATAGGGCCCTTCCTCAGATGTCCACTCTTCTCTGGAGCAGAATCCAACAAAAAAAGGTTTAGTGAAAACCATCTCCGTACTCATGACATCTGATGTCATATCAAGCACAGGGTTTTGAGCAACAGCTTTGGTGATGGTGCAATGGCCTGTTCCAGACAGGCCTTCCCTCCATTGGCCTGCGACTTTTAATCGATAGGCTGATTTCCGTGCTTCTGCCTTGATGAAGATATCCAAAGGCAGTAATCCAAGAGCAACTTCAAGAGTTGCTGACGGGCTACTCCTGAAAGCTCCAGTGACTAGAAGTGTGCCCAACCTTTGTATACTTGTGAGTTTGGCTATGGCTGTAGTCTGGTCCACCTTTGTCCACCAGACTAGTGATCCATATGTGACTTGAGGCCTTATTATTGCCTTGTACAGCCACAGCGCTATATGAGGCTTGATCCCCCACGTGGAGCCTACAAATCTCCTGGACGTCATGAGCGCCCATTTCGCCTTATGCAGTGTATTATTCAAATGATCATTCCAAGTCAACTTAGAATCAATTGTCAGCCCTAGCGTCTGATGTAAATTATGACGTCATATATAAATGTCCCGATTTCGGCACATCAGCACTGCCCAACAGCAAGTTGATTTTGGATTCGTTTTCTGGCTCATTATCATGTATAAATAAGTCATTACACACTATTAGCAATTAATTATATTCATCAAAACATGGTATACAAGATGTTTTTTTTTATGGCATAAACTACATGTCCCGATTTCGAGGCAATAGCACTAACCAACAGTTCAAAATTCAAATTCAAAATCATACGCTCTTTCAAAATATAAGACTACATATAAAAATTGAAAATAAAAAACTTAATTATTGAGATATTTACATCTTTTGCTATTGACTAATTTATAGTTCCAACCCCCCCCCCCACTCCACCGATTGTCTAATTACGTGTTACATGTTGGCGTGGTACTTGTCATAGCAAGCTACGGAGAACAAAGCCGGTTCACCGGGGCACTGTGCACATATGTACACAGTTTTAGTTGACTTCCTACCCTCTCTGTAGCAAACTCTGCAACGATTCCTCACAAGTTCTCCCTTTGCATCCCTTTTGATTGTTTTTGAAAGGACGTGGATGGGGTCTTTTGGAGGTCGTACTGGAGTCTGAACATCTGAAGCAGGAAGTAGGGCATCGATGACTTCTAATCGGAAATCGTAGAAACTTATCTTGGAATCAATGTTGGCGAACTTGAAGAGTTTGACCGAGTTCACCATAATCATTTGCAGGATGTGCAAAAAAACCTTCTTGTACCACCGCAGACTCTTGTGCTCTATAATATGCCATTATTTGGTCATTTATTTCTACACCTTTCATGTCGGCGTTATACTTTACTATCGTCAGGGGTTTCTCTCGCTTTTGGTTTCGCTTGTTTGCTTAAACAGCTGTAGTGTTTCCATGCTCTGTTGAAATATACGTGACAACTCTTTTATCCTTTCACTTAGCCACTAAATCCCCTTCAGCATAGCGGGCAATTGATTCTCCGTTCTTCAGTTTGCTTGACTTCACCTCTTCTGGCAGGTGTTTCTGATCCAAACGAAGGGTTCCCGCACAGTAGGTCTTCTTGCTAAGGAGCTGCGAGGCTAGGGGAAAACTGTTGTAATAGTTATCCATATATAAAGCATGTCCAGAATTCAGCTTCCCTTTCATGAGGTACATAACCACCTTTGTGGCATGGCCTTTACCTGAGAGTGGGCCTTCGGATCCCGTGTAAACGGTAAATCGTACACAAATACTGTGGGGATCACAGAGGGAATACGATTTGATACCATATTTATGCCTCTTCCCTTTAATATACTGTTGAAAAATAAGCCAACCCCTCCATAGCACCATACCCTCATCCAATGACAGCTCTCTAGGTGGATAGTAGATTTCATCCATTTTATTATTGAAGGAGTCAATAAGCAGGTTGACTTTGTGAAGACAATCAGGAGACACCTCAGGATCATTTTTCACAAAGTGGATACATCTAAGTATGAGTAAAAAACAATCTACTCATTTGCTCCCCTCACAAATGGGAAGTTGAACTGTCTACTGGTTTTTCAGTAGTCGTTGATGCGGTTCATCCAAACAGTACCCGTATGAAACAGTAGGCCTATAAAAACCTTCAACCCTGCTACTGTTTCGTCTTTCCAACGATTTATGTGGGATTTAGGAGTTAAAGTAGGTTTGAAATACACCTCAAGTGTGTACCTATTGGTTTCTTTGACAATTTTTTCTAATAAGACGTAGTCAAGCAGTAAATTAAACCAGTCTATAGGTATGTTATTTCCCGGAATAGGCACTTTCAGTTTATTTTCTGAAGTAAAAGGAATGTCGATCAATCCCTATGTATGTGTGCACCAACCAGGGTTATATGTGTGGTCCTCATCGTCAGAAGATTCGGAATACTCCTCGGCTCTTGTTTCGTCACTGTCGGGGTTGTAACTTACATCGGCATCTGTGTCATCACCAGAATCGATCAAAGCATCATCAGCAAGCACTGCACTAGCAATAATGCACTAAAAACTTCCACAATAAACGCAATAAAACCCACTTATGAAAGAGGCACACCCATTCGCTGCGAGAACCCACTGGCAACTGAAGCGCGAAATAAAAAACCCACTAAAAATTGGCGCACGCTCGGAGCCGAAAACGGCGGGAACCACACCTTGACTATTGTATGGGGACCACCTGGATAGCCTTGAATAATATTCTCGGCCAAATCTGCACTCAAACGAACGAGATGTTTGTGATTGGTAACCAAGGCCCGAAATCGGGCCATTAGAGAGACGTGCCCGGAACCCTTATTCCGATTCCGGGACAGCCGCAGTGAACGTGTTAACCTTTTAAATATAGTTTTATTAGCAATTTGGAATATGGATTTCAATGAATAATAACTTTAAATGACTTTCTTCAAACAAAATGTTTAATAACTTATTTCAAAGCAAAATGTATACAAAAACAAGACTGTTACTAATAATATAAACAACAAAATAATCTCAGCTGGAACGTAAAAAAATAATTTATAACTAATACAAATACAAAACAACTTTAAATAAACGGTATCAGGAAACTGACACATAATTTCTCCCTTTTAGCCCACGTTTAATGAATAAATTACTTTTTATTTATTAAATATAGAATACAAAGCACGGTCGAGTACAGAAAATCTTGTAAACTAGTTGTTTTCAAAAATATCCACCCAAATCCCTGTTTAGGAGGCACTACAGAATCCATCGCTACACACGAGGATTTTAAGAGGGGAAATGCCCCCTATTCCCCCCTAGGGTTATTAAAGGGCAACATATTTTGAATTTCTTCTGTTGGTCAATGCTAACTTGACAAGCATATCAAGTCTGAACGAAATTGATAAATAAATAAGAGAGAAATAGTAATTCTTGTATTCCCCATAAGAATAACATTGGACAAGTACTGCGTTTACCGCAAAATGAAAATTTAAAATTTCTCCGCAACCAGAAATCATAGAATAGTAAGTCAAAATACTAAATTATTTAGTTTTTTGAGCTCTTTTTAATGGTGAATATTAATATTTTTTTATATTTATTTGTCATGAAAAATCCAAAAAACTGAATTTGTTATGTTTTAAGTCCTGTAATTTCTGAACCCGAATTTTTACAGAAATGCAGGTGGTGCCATTTTGTTGAAAACATAAAGCTCTACAAACGACTAAAGTTTAATTAAAATCGTTAGAGCCGTTTTTGAGAAATTTTGTTTTTTCAAGTTTTTTGTCGGTTTTTGGGGATAATTACCCTTAAAAATAAAAAATTCCAAAAAATGAAAAATTGTCTGGAGATATCGTGGATTAGTACCTACATACCAAATTTCATAAAAATCGGACCATTGTTTAGGGCTCTAGCTCTGTACACATCCATACAGATAGACAGACAGACAGACAGATAGACACACAGACATCACGTAAAAATCACTTTTTTGGATTCAGGGAGCACCAAAACGAATATTTCCACTAACAACTCAAATTTGAAAAATTTGACGAAAACAATACTTTCTCCATATACTATGTATAAGGGGATAAAGTAAAACTAAAGATGTGGGTGGCATTGCGCAATACTATATCAATTCATGATTTTACACTCTAAAACAACACAAAACATAGGTATAAAGCAATACAGAACTTACTCAAAACACGTTATGTATTTATTTTTGGTTTAACTGTTATTAAAATAATATGACGGAAGTATTTTTTGATATAACTGACCATTACCTTGATTTAGATATCAATTAGATTTTTTATTAATTTTAAAAGGTTTTTAATAGTATCAATAAATACGGGAGTGCACCAGCTCGTAGGGTTAATATGTCTGGATTACGTAACGTTGATCCAACCCACCCTCCCCCACATAGCATAACACTACGCCATACCCCCTCCCCTTAAGTGTGTTACGTACTATGTGTATAGCCCCTTAGGTTAGAGGTGCTAAATTCCTTAGGTTAGAGTTGAACAGGCCTTAATTCCGCTTATTAGCTTTTGGACTTGTTAGAAAAATTACGTTTGATTATATGAAAAAGCAACTTGAGAGTAGGCAAGGGACAAATCTTAGCGTTTATCAATATCCTATTACCCTCCTATAAGACACTCCATAAAAATAGTACAACAAATCTCAAGGATTGAACCCCTCCTTAACTGCTATCCTGCATTACCTTTCTTGCCATTTTAAGTCGTTAATTTTTGCATAACTAAAAGGGCTAAAGTCTTGTACTATTTTGTGATTAATAGTTTTAACTATTCCAACTGTGCAATTTTTAGTAATACTATCTTACACTCTGTTTCGTCTCAGAGACCTGCTAGATGAAGCTAAAGACTACCACCTGATGCCTGAGAGAAGGCCACTTCTGCAGAGTTTTCGCACACGACCACGGTGCTGCAACTACATCATGGGACACATCTTTGCTGTTGGAGGGCTCACTAAGAATGGTACTTTTATTGTATTTAGGGAATACTGTATTATTAAAAACAAGTTCTATGAAGCTTGACACAATTGTGTTGCGATGTAAAAAAAGTTCAAATGACTTTTCATACTTGAGGTGTGTATCGTACTGCAGATGGGCTGATTTACAAAATTGCTCGATACCAATTCCAGTACTTAAAACTTTGGCACTGGATCTCAATTCTGAACCCTCTGATGTTGATTCTGATTCTAAGTCAAATACGTTTGTATAAAAAAGGATTTTTAAAAGGTAATATAAATTAAATATCGAGTTCATCAATGTATGTTATCTTATCTATTAATACGCTAAGCCGATTTTTGTTAAGATAATTCCTCCGTTATTTCTGAACCGATTTTAATGATTGAGGTACCAAAATATTCGTCCTGATTCGTAGTTGTGCATAAAGGTTTTCATTTTTTGATATTTTCAATCTAAAGGGCACGGGCTGCCCTCAAAGTTAGTTTTTTGCCCATAAGATTAAAATGGGGAATAATTTGATTTGAATTGCAGCTGTTAATACATTATGGACAGGTTATTAGCAATACCAGATGATACAGGTAAGGAATGTATTTATCTCATGATGCAAGAACCAGACATAGGTGTGCTCCTACGCCGACCAAATTCAGTAACGTTCTGCGCATCCCCCGAAGTTGACGTCATTTTTTTTGATTTTGGGTTTTTTAACATGTGTTTTATTTTTACCATAAGCTTTCCGTTCTGATGTAAACATTAAAAAGTAAACAAACAAGATGAAAATGACAGATGGTGGTTTGTTGCACGTCTACCAGCTGATTTTCCCCGAAGATGACGTCACTAAACCTGTGCAAGAGAACACCTATGTCTGGTTCTTACATCATGTATTTATCTATATAAATCAAATATGTTTATTTTCTACTTCGCTTTGAACAGTGAAATGTATGCAGCGGAGAATTTAAATTGTTGTTCAAATTTGTTTATCCATCTGCCTGTTTATATGAGCCAGATTTGTTTTGCGATTCAAAAAAGTAAAGACTGTACTGAATGAAATAAAATAGTTTGTCCAATTTTGTGTGAAGGAGGAAACTTTTTGGCTGTTTTGCCCTTTAGTTCGACACTGCTCCACAGTCTTATGGGTACAGCTTACTCAACCTTTCAGAATGCACCAAACCTACGCAGAATGATCCATTTGTTCTAATGAGCATTTAGTCAGCTAATTAACCTTTATCACAGAACGGAGAAAACACGTCTGCTTTATTACTCTACAAAGTATTTATACTAAACTGTATTAGATAAAGAATTAACAATGAAACATTGGGTATGGAATACATAAGCCCTTGCAGCATGGCATATAAAGCTCAGTTTGTCTAGATAGTCATTGTGATTATAATACTGAATATTTAATGTGTTTTTAAGTCCACCATCAATAAATTCAACAAACCACATAAGTTATTGAACAGATATTCGAAAGAAGATGGGTCCATCCCAAAAACCAGTTATGGGCTTACTCCTGTTCCAGTGAGGCTCGGTCCTAACGACCTTCAACATTTCCATTTTAGCGAATATCCCCTATAGGGAAGAAGCTATTACCGTAGGTCTCATGGTAAGACTTAAGCCCGAGACCATGATAACTTTTCATTTTGAGGTCCCCAGATGCCAAAAACACCATTCGTTCAAATTTTTATATATGTATATTTATATATATTTATATATTTATATATATATATATGTGTGTGTGTCCGTAAGCACAATAACTCTCGTAAAAACGGTCCGATCTTAATGAAATTTGGTACAAATGTGTAAAGCACCATTTGTTTGAACGAGTTCAAAAACCAGACGAATCGCACAATCCAAAGGGGGTTTTTTAGGGGGTTTTGTACCCCAAAAATGGGTTTTTTGGGGTTTCCACATGTAATTTTTATTTAAATCAAATTTTAAATTTTTACCATTGAATTCAGCATAAAAAAACAAATAATTTGGTATTTTGATCATTGCTCTACGTCAATTGGTTACTGAGACATTGAAAGTGCTAAACACAGTACGTTGTCTAATGTTATTCTTATGGAGAAAAAGAAAAATTGTATACCTCGCTTATTTATGAACATAAACTGACAAAATTTGGTATATGGCTTCATCTGGTTGTGGTTCATGGTTGTTTGCACAGAAAACAATTTTTCGCCTATGGTTCCCGTAGCAGCAAACCTAGGTACTTGGTCCCCATGTTATTCTTATGAAAAATAATTAAAATGTTTTATATTGCTTATTTATGAATGTATATGGATGAAACTTGGTATGTGACTTCACTAAGATAAGTTCTATTGATATTTGCATAAAAACCCATTATTTTGTGTTCCTTGTTGCAGCAAACCTGCGTACTCATCCCCAATGTTATTCTTATGGAGAATAATTAATATTTTAAATATCGCTTGTTTGTGAATATATTTCTTATGAATCCTGTTAAGTGTTTTAATGTGTAATTTTATATATTCATTGGAAATTCGCTGAGTATGCAGGTTGCTGCGACGGCAGTATTAACTTACTAGACCGATTGAGCAAAAATGTTTTAGAAATATAGCAGTCAATGCACTATAATCAGAAACAGGCCTACCTTTCCATCCCGTATGTCCTTTGGGACTTATCTGCTCCATTGGCATGTAAAATCCAATTTAATCATCACTGGCTTTATTAGTTAACTGGACCGATTGAGCATACATTTGTTAGGAGGATAGTAAATACATCAGAATAAAACCTTTGCCTACTCCTGCTCCAAAAATGATTAACTTTATGGCTCTCCAAATGTTGGAACTAGGCTATAGAATTTATAGGTTAATAAATGTGTACTAATCAGGCCTCATCCCTGGAAAAATAGTTTTGTATAGAAAATGATTTGAAAAAACTAAAATTGGGGCTATGGTTAAGATTTGTTAATAAAATCAACAGAATCATACACCTGTTCAAAATTAATCATTCATTTGCAAAAATAACACCCACTTGGTAAAGTATCATGAGATCTTTGTGAGAATAGTGATTATATTCGTAACTTTAAATATATATGATTATGTTACGTATAAATTGCAAGAAACAACCAAACTGAACATTGGATATAATGCGGACATGTACAACATGAAAAGAAATTAGCAAATAAGCGAAGCAAAGAGGGACTGTGAATTTAAGTACTCTAGGAATTTTGAACTAACTGACTGGCTTTTTAAGCAAAGCTCAGTCCCCCAGGTGTTTTAACAAATGTAACTAACTTCTCAAACATAACATTGTACTGTGATCGCGAGCAAAGCCGCGACGGGCTACTAGTATATATAAATTCTTACAATATGTTTGTGACATTGATTATAAAACATTACACTGACATCAAGATAAAACAAAACCAAACTCGTTATTTAGAATTTGAAACTTTTTAATTGAGTTTGGAGTCATTGTGAAAACTCCTTCTGGTATATATAGGCCATTAAACATTTTTAGGATCAATCAGTTTTCTTCATATAAGAAATTAAATATAAATTATATATCAGACTTTAAAAAAATTTAAATCGGTAACTACCTTTCCCTCTTTTGAAGAAAGCAAAACTGATACTTAATTCATAATTTTTAAAAGTAGTTCGTAATTCGTAATATGAAACATAAATAAATAGTTTGGTTCAGTTCCTACTCTGGCAGATAACACAGAGATTTTATCATGACTTTAACAGGTGACTCGCTGAGCACAGTGGAGGTGTTTGACCCCATCGTGGGTCGGTGGCAGATGGCCGAGGCCATGAGCATGTTACGCAGCAGAGTCGGCGTTGCTGTCATGAAGAACCGTCTCTACGCCTTTGGTGGCTACAATGGCTCTGAGCGACTCTCCACTGTCGAAGTTTTTGACCCGGACAAGAGGGTGTGGAGACAGGTTTCACCTATGAACTGTAAGAGGAGGTAATAATGCATCATATCAAACAAATAACTCTCAAAAACAAGAATTGTTATTCATATTTTTCTTAAAAATTTAAAAGAAATAAAAAGTTTCACTTGGATTTAAAAAAGCTATAATTTCATCTCAAATCTCAACTAATTTGAAAAGAGACGTTGACAGGTATTAGTTATAGCTATACGAGAATGAAGATAAGAAAGGTGGGCGAGGGGAACAGAGAGGGATTGGGTCGGGCTGGGCCAAAAATCTGACCTTGAGATAATAAAGTTTTATACCGTACTGATCTGAAACTTTTGGTACTGCCTAACCCTACTTTTTATTTACTAACTACAGAAAATAAAGTACGGTACGGTCGAATGTACAGAAAATCTTCTAAACAGGTTGCTTTCAAAAATATCCACCCAAATCCCTTTTTTGGAGGCACTACAGAATCCTTTGCTACACACAGTGGTTTTAAGAGGGGAAATGCCCCCTCATCCCCCCCAGTTTAGTGGCAACATATTTTGAATATCATTTGTTGGTCAATGCTAACTTAGCCTTCATATCAAGTTTTAATGAAATTGATCCGTAATTAGGAGAGAAATAGTAATTTTTGTATTTCCCATAAGAATAACATTGGACAAGTACTGTGTTTACCGCAGAATGAAAATTTAAATTTTCTCCGCAGCCAGAAATTGTAGAATAATAATTCAAAATACCAAATAATTTAGTTTTTTGAGCTCTTTTTAACTGTGGAAAATAATATTTTTTAACATTTTGTTTTTTTTAATGAAAAATAAATAAAATAATTTTGGATGTTTTAAGTCCTGTAATTTCTGAACCCAAATTTTTACAGAAATGCGGGTGGTGTCATTTTGTTGAAAGCATAAAGCTCTACAAACCACTAAAGTTTGATCAGACTCGTTAGAGCCGTTTTTGAGAAATATGGATTTTTCATGTTTTTTATAGGTTTTGAGGTGATAATTACCCTTAAAAATCAACAATTCAAAAAAAATATAAGGAAAATGCATGGAGATATCGTGGGTTAGTACCTACTTAATAAATTTCATCAAAATCGGACAAATGGTGCTGTCTCCAGCTCTGTACGCAGGCACACCCACACAGACAGCTCGTAAAAATCATTTTTTTGTGTTCAGGGAGCACCAAAACGAATATTTCCACTAACAACTCAAATTAAAAAATTTTGACAAAAAAATACTTTCCCCTTATAGCCTAAGAGCCAATGCATTTGCATACTTTTCTAATGCTATATGTAACCCGTATGACTTAAAATTTTATTTCAGAAAATCAAAGTCAGGCAGCTTAATCGCGTTCCGCAAATGGGTAACTCTATACATACAATTAATTTCTTGAAAATACTCTTCTTACTGATAAAAATAAATTTATAATTAAAACATCAAATCAGTACCGGCAATATAATTTGTTTTTTTATTATTATTTGAGGGCAAGGCCTTTTGTTTACAGTGATGTTTACTGACGATGTTTACTTTGTAAACAAAAGGCCTTGTCCCCAAATTAAAAAAAAAATGATATTACTGACTTGATGTTTTAATTATAAATTTATACATACTAGGGATGAGTCGATTCTCGATACCGATTCTCGATGCCGCCGATTCTTGGACATTGGTATCAGTATCGAGATTCATTCTTTCAATGTCGATACCGATACCATCGATACCCCTGCCGTTTACTCGCGCTACAAAAGGCACGGGTAGTGTTTGGGCCGCCGGCAACAAATCTTACCTTGGAGATAAGGGGAGGGGAGGGGTGGGGTCCAGTTGAAAGCAATAAATCACTCTGCTGACCAACATTATTTCTTTAAGTCATTATCTTACACAAAGTTTTTTCCCATTATGAATTTATAATAAATAGTTTTTCTTTTTCTATATTACTATAGTATACTAGTGAACTTAACATTAAATTATGTACAAAATTGCATTATCAAATTGTATTAATAATTAACTACAAAATACTACTAAATAATTTTAAATGGTAACATAAATTTGTGCCTGTTTTTAACAATAGTTTTAACAACCATATAGTTACTGAAAAATCGATGGTATCGGTATTGAGAATCGAGAATAGATTTTTCTGGTATCGGTATCGGTATCGAGAATTAATAAATTTTGGTATCGACTCATTCCTAATACATACAATGTTTATATATTTAATAAATAATACCGTCCAGCATGTATAACGGGAGAACGGTTTGGTCTAAAGTCATTAAACAACATTTTTCCTAACTAAAACGCATATGGGCAATCTATTAAAAATATGTTCATCAAAATCTATTTACAGAATGTTCCAAAATTGAAGGTCACGGGTTTGATTCTCAAAATTGTTGTATGTAAACATAGGGCAAATTATACATAATTTTAAATGTATCGTTAAAAGAAACATTTTAGCGAAAAAAATCACTTATCTTTATCCGTTTCAAAATGGCGGCCATTTTTGTTTAAAATATAAACATTTATGGATCACCCTGTATTTTATAAACCACAACTTGTATCTTTTTTCAGAGTCAAATTTGTTACTCATTATAAACTCAGCTTTACTCTGTTATGCTACATAACAGGTTTTTTTTTACAAATCTAAATATCAATAACATTTTTTTTTCAAATGCTTAAATACCCAAAATTCAAACAAGTCAAATAGTAGTGTATGTCAAAAAGCATATTATGGAAAAGGTCTTGTAAATTCTAGCAACTTTCTAATTTACACCAACCTTGTATCTCTTTTAGTTTTTTTGCAATCAGCAAAACACCATATTTTCCCTTATGAAATGCATGTTAATTTGCATAACACTTGCATGCATTCTGTGTCCACATTCATTTGTACAATTAACATGCATTTCATATGGGAAAATAAGGTATTTTTCTAATTGCAAAAAACTAAAAGAGATACAAGGTTGGTGTAAATTAGAAAGGTTGGTGTAAGTTAGAAGTCTAGAGTTTATAAAATGTACATCCGTTCTCCCGTTATACATGCTGGACGGGATTATTTATTAAATACAGTAAACTCTTGATAATCCGACAGATATGGGACCGGGCCCTTGTCGGATTATCAAATATTATGGATTACCGAGAGTACCCTTAAAACAGCTATAAATTACACTACAATGCAATTACAGTAGACTCCTGACTATCCGCGGTAATGGGTGGCTGAGCGATCGTGTATAATCGAAATCGCGGATAAACCAAACCTAACCTAAAACACACTTGAAATACTTAAAAACGACTGTGAGAGCAAAATAATAACCTTTAAGCTACTGAATGTTAGGTTTAATAATGTGAAAGACTTCAAATACAAGATTACTGTACGTATCTTTTAATAAACACACAATTATTTCACAAACAATATTTTCACATCGGTAAAATAACAGTCCAATACGTGAGACAAGTACACTATATTACAGGCCTAATGTCGAAGTTGTCGTCTTTATTGGCTTCGAGGAAAATAAACAATGAGATCGCACAACGAGGTGTCATGTTTCCCTTCCAAGAAGTCCAATTGTCCCTCTGCATAATGATAATGGCGGGCAGTTGCGTACGATATGGCGGTCTGGAGGGATGGCGGGAGATGACTAATGTTTTGGCGGGCGGGCGGGCGGGCTTCCGTTTGACCGCTAGTAACCCCTTTCTTTCGCCCAAGGCCAAGTGCGTCGCGCGCGGTAGCTATAATTTGCAGGCGCGAGGATAGACGTTTACGCGCTAAACTTCGCTTGCCGCTGTCGGATTACCGAACGTGTCGGACTAACAAATGTCGGACTATCGCGATTGCACTGTATATAAACATTGCATGTATAAATTTATAATTAAAACATCAAATCAGTAATATAATTTTTTTTTATTTGGGGACAAGGCCTTTTGTTTACAAAGTAAACATCGTCAGTAAACATCGTCAGTAAACATCATTGTAAACAAAAGGCCTCCCCCCAAATAAAAAAAAAGAAAAGTATATTTTACCGGTACTGATTTGATTTTTTAATTATAAATTTATATTTATCAATAAGAAGAGTGTTTTCAAGAAATGAATTAAATGTATAGAGGTACCCATTTTCAGAACTCGATTAAGCTGCCAGACTTTGATTTTCTGAAATAGTTATACTGGTTATATAGTGATATAGCATTAGAAAAGTATGCAAATGGTATGACTTTTTGTGTCATTGGCTCTTAGAAATATTATGCTATGTATAGGGGAGAAAGTAAAATGAATCATTTTCCCCCAATTTTCTCACCGAGACCGTTTATGCAAGTTCTGTGTCTGATTTGTGGCTTTTCAAAAGTTCCTGGGACAGTTTGGCTTTATATACAGATATGGCACAGTTTAGATTCATAAAGGGGAAATGTAACTTTATGGTATTTCTGGAAAGCTTTTTTTGAAGATAATTTGTGGTTACTGGTCAATATTTGGATGGAATATACTGTCGCTATTTATAAATATGATGACGCCTGAAGTTTTGTACTGCGAGTGAACACGTATGGTGTATGCCGGTTTGAGCTAGGAATGAGTGATAAAGCTGTAGGTTTGATCTTCGTATCTTACAATAACTCTTCCAATGCAAAAGATTCCTTCTGAGCAGAGGTTTAATAGTATTAAATTTAAAAAGCTTCATGTAACAGGTGTTATTTCATACTTTAAATGTAGACTTAAAAGTTTTAGTTCACATAGCATGATGAACCGAGTTGACAGTTACCATGGTGCTAATGCAATGTTCACTCCAGCGCGGTGGGTGCTGCAGCCCTAAACGACCGGCTGTACGTGTGTGGGGGCTACGACGGGGTGTCATCGCTCAACACCGTGGAGTGCTACCAACCCGACACCGACACGTGGACCACCATCACCAGCATGTTGAAGCACCGTAGCGCTGGCGGCGTCATTGGCTTCCAGGGGTATGTCTACGCTCTGGGCGGCCACGATGGACTATCCATCTTCGACTCCGTGAGTAATGTCATAAAAACATTATGACTGTAAATATGTTAACCCAATTTTCTTAATTGAGCAATTTTGTTACTTGCAGGTAATTTCAAATTAATATCTGAAAGTGACATTTTATAACTAGCTTGGTCAAATTTCACTGCTTATTGTTGTAAAATAACATATTAACAAAACTCCATTCTAAGAAAATGGTTTTAAATGAGAAAATCCCTTAAAAATACATTTTTTAATGTCATAATTTAGTATATAGTTGGCCCACTAACAAAGCAACTTTTTTGAAGAACTTGTTAAAAAAAGGATGGAGCAAATGATGTAAGACTGATCACTATGGCTCTGACTGGGTCAGCGAACACACTGGGGGTGGAGGTGGAGCTACCTTTGGTAATTACCTGTGTTAACCCACACTGTTTGCTGCATCTCTTTTGCAAGAGTTCACTACAAAGTTTGTTTCTTTAAGTGACCAAAACTATTGTGATTGGTTTTAAAATAAACAAATACAATCAGCTGTTCACAAAATCTAATAAAGTGGTAGATTGGTTTGTACTAGAGGTGTGCAGATATCCGAAAAGCCGGTTCGGTTTCGGATCGGATCGGATATCCGAATCCGATACGTACTCGTATCAATTCATCGATACGATATTTGTGTAATCAAGTATCGTATTGCGATATACGGCCAGATCGTACATCATTTTAGCAAACAGAATGGATACGGTTTATAAAGAGAAATGTGTTAAGGCGAACGTTTTTGATAGTAAACAACCGAAAATTTATACAATATTACAACTCGATGTCGATTCACGATTCACGGGATAAACGCTGATAACGAGACAACAGTAGTGGATTACTGGCGAATAAGTCGATAATTTTTCGTCGATAGACGATTTCTGATAGTTTCATTTTCTTACGAGTGCAATGAGCAAGCTCTCATAGAGTATTCAAAAGTTGCATAATGCAAACGGAAACGTTAGTGTATGAAATTTAAAATTGCTGCTACTGATATTTTCCTTCCATTCAATGCAATTAAAAAACACTGAGTAAAGTATTGCTGACTTTCGCAAAATGAGTTGCATAGCTTTCTCTACGGTGAAATTTCCTGCTATGATCAACGAGCTTAATCTAGCTATAGCTCTTATACTCAAAGAAAAGACTTCACTTGTTTACCCCCGGACGAGACCTTTAGATTTATTAAGCTCGTCGAGTATCTTTACGATGACGCGACGTTTAAAGCAGCGACAACCTGATGACGGATTCAAGAAGGCATCGCTTAGTTATCTTTATTATCCATTTATACAGATTTCTTCATTCGGATATTATTTGATTTCATTAAATTCATGTATTTAAAATGGAACCGCAAAGGAAGAAAGGCGTGATATGTAAATTATTAAAAAAGAACGAAGCCGATAGTTTGAAATGCAAGCTGACGCTGACACTTTGTAGTCGGTTTACATTCCGGTGACAAACTAGGTTAAACAAAGTTTCTAATTTGTACTAAACAAAATAAATTCGAACTAGGCCTAGTTAGTAAATTTATAAAACAGGAAATTCTTTGTTTATGGAAGTGTTTTGTTAGCTCATACAGAGTTGAAGCCCTATACTGATTCATTGTTTCAGTAGGGTCTGATTGCCTTTGTCGTGCTAGGCCTTTAGTGTGTTGTGTTGTGATGTCTGCTTTGCTATCAACATCGGCGATTCCAGTCTTTTAAATAGGCTGTAATCATATTAAAATGTTTCCTTGTTGATTCTATTGCCTGACCATATGTTTTATGTTTTTTTTTTTACCAGACCTACACCTAGATAGGCTAAGTTGTTATACCATAATGATAAGGACTAATGATAGTCAAGGTGACATTACATGATTTGAGTAGCCTAACCTAGGCCTACTGTTATTACATTTCCTATACTTTTATCTTATACCTATACAACCAGTAAACATATTTCTTGTATTTTCCACTGCAGAGAAGATAATATTTTCGAGTATGTACAGAGGTTGGTATATTGCTCCTCCAATTAGACGTGCTGTTTTCTGTTGGGGTTATGTGTAGTAGCACAATCTTCAATTACTCAGAAAGATAAATTTGTAAAAATAATAATCACTTGTTGTGTTTTGAATAAAATTACTTAGCATAAGTATTGTATATTTATATCTTGCAAAAAAATAAAAATGTTAAGTTCCAACCTGAAAATATCGTACTTTTAGAGATCTTGGTAAAGTAGGCTAAATATCCGAATCCGAAAATTATCCGATCCGAAACCCTTACTATCCGATCCGAACATAAGCTATCCGAACCAAAACCGATGCGAACTAAAAATTCACTATTCGCACACCTCTAGTTTGTACAGTGTAACTAAATGAATATTCCACAGGGTTAATAGTGATATCTGGCTTGCTCATTTTTATAAGCTGTCCGTTTTACCTAAAAATCCTGGACATCAGCTATAATTACATTATAAGTTTTTCAGAAAATTCTATAAAGTTTGTAAAAAGATCAAAGGCTCACCAGCAATGCTCAAGAAGGCCAGGGAGCAAAACACATTCATGAGTGGTGAATTTAAACATATCGAAGATGATCTACTTTGAAAAATTAGTAAATGTGACTTATTTAACAGAGCTTGTTACTTCGGAGTAAAAAATTTTAGTGTAGGAATAGTTATAAAATGGATGTGCATCTGAATTTACTAAAATGTAAGCAAAGTAAAATAAGTAGAGTAAATGGTGAAGTGAGAGATTATCGAGCAGGTGGAGAGGTATGACCCCACGACGGGCCAGTGGATGTCAGTAACCCCCATGTTAACCAAGAGATGTCGCCTGGGGGTAGCAACCCTTAACGACAAGCTGTACGTGTGTGGCGGCTACGATGGCGCTACTTTCCTGCAGTCAGTTGAGATGTATGATCCCATCACTGACAAGTAAGTTATGATACTTCACATAAGAATAGTTTTACAAATATATTAAAGACATAGGCCTACACTTTGATTTCTTCCTTTGACCATAGCAACAATTATCACAACAGCATGCCATATATTAGGATTCAATAAAAGTATTAATCTGTGAAAATTATAGGTCCAGTCACAAAACATTTTGCGTTTCTACCTGCTTCCCCCATAAGGCCAATGTTAACTTTCAAAGCCCGTCCTCAAAGGTTTATCCGATATTGTTGATTTCCAGCTCGTTTTAAAGCAAAAAATTACCTATTAATTCAGTGGGTAACATTTTGATATCACTAATCATAGGTGTTTAAAAAATACAAAATTTCAATATTACAATTTTTGCTAGGTAAACTATTTGTGATATAAAAATTCTGCTCATCGAAATAGCTAGGAATTTTTTTTAGTTCTTTAAAAGGAGCTATAAATCATTGTTTTTGGACAGTACGAAGAGGAACGGGCTTTGAAAATTAACCTTGGTCTTGTGGGAGAAGCAGGTAGACTGAGAGGACTAGGGCCCCTCTTAAGGAGGGAAATCGCCCTCGCCCAACCTGCAGGGTTAGGTGAAACATAAGTACCTAGTACCTATTGATAGTAAATAAGAGAGAATTGAAAATATATTGGTTTTATTCCAAACATTGCAGAACCATTGACAATGTATTGCATTTACCATTAATTGAAAATTTATATTTTCTGATCTTCTCCGAAACCATTAGCCGTTGAGTAATAATTCAAGATAGGCTGCTAAACTATTTATTTATTTTTAAGCCCTTTAATTACAAAAAGTACATTTCATAAAAATGTATTTTTTTGCAAAATCAAATAAATAGTATCAGGAAACTGACACATACTTTCTCACGTTTAGTAATATAGAATATAAAGTATGGTAGCATGTTTGGAAGATCTGCTAATGAACTTGTTTAAGAAGTATCCTACCCAAATCCCTGTTTGGGGTACACCTCAGAATCATTTCTTACACACAGTCATTTGAAGAGGGGAAAATACCCCTCCCCAAGTTTAGGTGGCAACATATTACGAATATCCTCTGCTGGTCAGTTTTAACTGTACCGGTACCTTTATACTAAGTTTTAATTAATTTTATCATTAAATAAGGAAGATGTGGCAATTTGGTTATAATAAAAAAATAATAACATTGGACAGTGTACTGTGTTTACCACTAATTAAAAATTCACATTTTCTCCACAACCATTAGTTGTAATTCAAAGTACTAATCTTTTAGTTTTTTGAGCTGTTTTTAATGGTGATAATTAAATTGTATTTAAAGATTTTTTAATGAAAAATCATAATTTTGGAACATTTTACACCCTATGGTTTCTGAACCTGAATTTTCACAGAAATGGCCTTACGCCCACATAAATTAGATACCTAAATCATAGTAAACCACAAAATTTTAACTACAGGTAAAATCAATAGAGATCTGAACGTTTTTGATTATAATTTTTTTAGAGGTTTTACATTTGATAATACATTATTGCACAGGTGCAATAAGTCACTTTCAACTGCAAAACAATAGTGATGGACCGGAAGTGGGGGGGAGGGACGGTTGTAATGATCTTGAAGATAGTGAAAGTGGGGTGAAGATGCGAGACCTAGGCCTCATGCCAAGTGTGCTGCAATTGTTTTTATAGGCATTCCTAGTTCTGATTAGGGGTGGACGAGTACTCGAGTTACGAATACTCGAAGGCCGAGCGAGTATTAGAGACTACTCGAAAATTTGAGTCGAGTAGTTGACTACTTCCGCCGTTTATCCACATTTATGCCGCTAACAAAATAAGTGACTGAAATAAATAAAAATAAGCTTAAAATATATTTTTAGCTCATATGAAAGGAGGCAATGACAGGTGGGTTATTTTTGGATACCTGTGAGTTAAGATAAGTAAGAGAGGGGGCACAGGGAGTGTTTGGGTCGGGGGCAAAAATTCACTTTCTTGTTCAAATGTTCTGGTTTTGATAAACTAACCCAAATTCTTTGTATGGATATATATTTGTAAAACTTGTCTTTTGTTTATTATTGTTGTTGAAAACAGTATATATTTATGATTTTTCATTTAAATCATTATTCATTCATGGTAAAATAAAGGTTAAAATAAATAATTTCTTTTTAGCATAATACGTGTTGTTACAACTAAGCAGTATAAATAAAATACGTCTTACAACACTATAAGTATATTTACACTTGTACTTACATAAAAGACGGTAAAATATATACAAAATATGGTACAATGCGATCGATTTAAACCAGTTACACCGGTCATCATCAGGCCCAATCAGAGAATCTAGTGAATATAGTGAATCTAGAGAGAATATAGTGTTGTAAGACATATTTTATTTATCCTGCTTTGTTCAAATAAAATAAATAATCACATTAATAATTCAATAGCATTTTATTTTTATAATTAAAGTTTCATATGTAAAAAACATTGTTTTCCATAAAAAATAAAATGAGTTTATTTTACTTTTTAAAGAACTTCTCGACTCGATACTCGAGTAGTTTGATTCAATACTCGACTCGATTTAAAAAAAAACACTACTCGCCCACCCCTAGTTCTGATAACAGCATTATGGTAATTTGTTATCTAGCCTATGTGAACAAGTTTGATTTTCCAAAATTTAATTATAGAAACCAAGATTCGTTAACATTTTTTCTATATAAAATGCTACGGACAAAGAGAAAAATTTGAATTAGAGATTTTGAATTAGCAACGTTCTACTGTTAAAAGGAATTGTCACCCAGCTGTTCAGTCTGAGTAGTTGGTCAAGCTGATACAAGAAGTATTCTGCAATTAAATTTGTCAATAAAATTAAAATAAAGCTTAAAACGTGTTGTTTTAATACTGGATAAAATTGGGTTGATTATTCTTTCAACAGTATCCTTGGTAGATTTTGCCTTGGCGGAAACCAAATTGAAAGTTACTTAAAAATGTATTCCTCTCAAAACGATCACACATATCATGACATTGCAGGTGGAAGTACGTGGCCCCGATGAATGTGATGCGGAGCCGCGTGGCGCTAGTGGCCAACATGGGCAAGCTGTGGGCCATCGGCGGCTATGACGGGGTGTCCAACCTGAGCACAGTCGAGGCCTACGACCCCTCCACTGACTCCTGGTCCTTTGTCGCGACCATGTGCGCTCATGAGGGCGGGGTGGGCGTCGGCGTCATACCCATCTGCAACTCGTTTGACTGAATCACTGCCAGCGACGGAGCAGGTCAGCAGTGATCCTTAGTTTACTGTCATGTAACACCTAAAAATCAAAATTGTCTAAAAGCAAGGAGAATTTATTTATATACTCAAATATCCTTTTTTGCTCCAGCCTAAACAATTATCCATTACTATGTTTCAATAGCTAAACTTTTTTGATCTTATTAACTTTATTTTGACTAGAGAGTATGCTTATTTGTTCTTGTTCTGCTTTTTATCTGTCAAAAGAATCTTCAAAAAAGAAACTGTGTTATATCACAGTGCCCACCGAGTATAATTTCAATGGTAATTTTAGCATGAGTATAATAACAATATAATTTTATTGTGGTGGGTCACAGTGGTCATGAATCTCTTAATATTCTTTGCTTAATAGAATATGCTGTCAACAAAATATAAATAAGTAACACAAAAGACATGTAGATGATTGTAAAAGTATTTTTTTTTTTACAAAGCAAAAAGTGTTTTTTAAATGTTTATGTTGTATTGTCTGATTATTACTGCAGTTGGGTTGCTGAGAGAATGATCTTTGTGGACAACTTGTGTGAGAGAGATGGAACAATCAGTGTAAGACTGTTGCCAACAGCTTTGGTTGAGACAGTGACCTCCGAGTGGTGGTGTTCCTAAACCTACACCGTATTTTGCACTTTTCTTGCACAATTTCTCCGAAAACAGTTTTCTCAGTGGCCCAATATTAGTAAATTACTTTTGATAATTGATTTACTATAATAAAAATTGATTAAAAAAGTCTTCTTATTAGTTTCAGATCATTGTAGTTTAACTTCAATACATTTTTGTTTGAAATACATTTTGAAACAAAAAAGACGTATCACCTTTTACAGTTTTAATAGTTTTATGTTTTGTGATGTTAAATAAGTGGAATTGACTAGTTATTACATTGGTGAATTGTATGGTGTATAAATGATGTACATTTTAAATTGAAGTATAAATATAGTTTGTTAGCATAAGTATTTGAAGTTTATACCTGTTAATTTTCTTACCAGTCATTGACACATTCAATTTTGCTGTTGGACTTTCTGTATTAACTTAGTAAATATACATGTCAAATGAATAAAAGTAATAGGTAACGGTACCATATTTCAATTTGTCGATAAATAGAAAGAAGTTACACCCAAGTCTTGTTTTGCCCACCATCCCCACTGAGATGTGTAAATTCCACCAATCACTGGTAAACTTATATCAGCTGATAGCTAGGCTGGTTATGAAGTGTGTTTGGAAATATTTACTAAACAGACCTATTAAAGCTTTAGTAATTATATTTATGTAAACTTTCAGGTGAAATGTTTACCTTACATGGGGAATTACTGCTCACCAATAATTTGTGATACACTGTACTTAAGAGTATTAACCTGTGAAAAGTTTATCATGATAAACAAAAATTATTTGCTTTTTGAGATCTGATATGTTATTATTAGTAGTAAAAGTGTCTCTGTTTCATAAGTTGTTATTGCAATGTTTATTAACTTCGATCTGACTTAGTTTAGATGAATCATTTATCTTTATAATTATTTTATGAATTTCATATATCTATTCTATTAGTGAAGGTTTCAATTGTGTACTTCCTTAATCTTAATACACATTTATTTTAGGGATGAGTCTATTCAAATTGTCGATTCTCGTTTCCCCCGGTTCTCAGGCTTAGAATCAGAATCGAGAATCGATGGCCCAAAGTCGTTTCCGGTTCTATCGATTACACGCTGTCGGTACGAAAAAAAAAAAAACATCTTAGCGTGGGAAAACAAACTGAGTTAAACATCGTTTAACAAAATAAGTGGTTGAAAAAAGACTCCTCCCGACAACTAATCACTTCCTTTCCAGTCCCAAAATAACTCTTAACTAACATGAAAGTAGAATTGGTAGGACCTCCTGCTGGGTCAAAGAATGTTGTGTTAATATTTCGATCTGTTACAAGTATATTGATGGCATTCTGTTTATGGATGCACGAGAATGAGGAAAACAGTTAAGGAAACAAAGCTAGTGGCCCAGTCGCCGAGCGACCCTATATTTTTTGTCCCATTCTTAATGGCTGGTCTATTGTTCGGCTTCCGGCCGAGCCAGGTAATTTATTCAAGAGATAACAGATCCTAGTCCAAATGCTAAAACCGAAACTAATTGTCGTACAAAGACAAATGACAGCTCATTTTTTTTGTCTGATTACCACAAATAAAATAAAATGTCAATCAAGTTGTGTGACTTTCCGTTCAAGAGATATCGATAATACAATCACTGTTTATCAGTCTTATTATTTTCCCGACTATTCAAACTTTTCTATGTTGATTTCTAATTTGTATAACAAATTTATTAATTTTTATCGGTCAAGAATAATAACATCCAAAGTGATTGTTTTATAACACAACAAACCGATTTTAAATAATATCATGGGAGATTTATGTAACTTAAAGCATAACATTTATATGAAAAATAAACATGCAATTCAACTTAGTTTTTATTTTTTATTATGTACTTTTTTAAGTTTATGTTATTTTATTAATAAAAAATAATCACCAATTAATCGTCTCTAATTTATTAAATAAAAATAAATTACTGAACTTATTGTCTTTGAATAATTTATTACTTTGCTATTTCAACTGTTATTCGGAATCGATGGAATCGGAATCGAAAATCAATTTGTAAGAATCTGAACTGGAATTGGAATCGAAAAAAATTGGAATTGACTCATCCCTAATTTATTTACTTGAAGATCCTAGCAGACCAAAATTTAACATTTTGATATATTTTCACTAAAGGACCATGCCACACAAATTGCAAAGTCGTTGCGCAGGTGCCAAATTATAAATTAAAGGTGTAAAATGAAGCTGATGACATGCAACTGAACCAGATACAAAAACTGATTACTGTACAGTTTGACTGCATATCTGTGATAATCTCCACAAAAGGAATTTTGATGAGTTTAATTTTGAGCAAGAAAATTCAGTTTGACTATTAAAAGTTAAGTTGAAAACATTGTGGAGAGTTGAGACCCAAGAGTTTTAACTCTGTTACATCTTAAATTTCCCTATAATCAACCATTATTTTTAATTGAATACAATTTCTTGACTGTATAAAGTGTGAAAAAGGAGAGCTTTCATTTTAGAAACATTTAGTGAAAGATTGGTTGATGCTAAATTGTATGAGATCACTAATTTCAAAACAGATTTCACTTATGGGAGTGTCACTTTACCAATGGTCAGATACTACTGTGATGCCAGCAATGCAAAATAAGTGCTGTTCATATAACATACCCCTCTCAGGAACCTCGAGTTAGAAGTAGTCTCTACTCACCACTAATTTGAATGATTTAAGTCTGTACAACAGGAGGCTTTTACCTTTAGTAATTTAGTGAGGTTAGACTGATATGATTATAAAATAAAAATGTTACATTACTTCCTACTTCCTACTAAAATAAAGTTCTTGTTCGAGAATTGTGTGTAAAACTTTGCGATTTAATATAAAAAAGTATAAAATTTGGCAAGAAGTATTTTAGCTCTCCTGGAAACTACTTTGGAGTACACTGCAACTATAATAATTTTTATATATGTATTTTAACTATTTTAAGTGTTAAAAATCTGAATTTTATTTTGATAATATTAAAATGAAATATTTCTTAAGTACACAAAACTACTATGTGAGTGGGAGGCTTTTGTACTTACGCTTGTGTATAAGAACAAATGAGATCATGTCTTTTATTTTACCTCACTCTTTTTGTAAAAATATTGATACTTTCTGTTTAAAATAACATAAGGACTAATAAAATATAAGATAGTCAGTGAAGTTAGATATAATAGTGTTTAAGGAAATATAAGAGTCATGTATTTTATTTCCAATCAAGTATTGTACATTTATTTTAACCATATATTTGGTAAGTGAATGACTGAAAGTTGTTTACTTAAAAACTTGTATATTTTAAACTTCCATAATCAATAGTGATGCAGTTGGTGGTGGTTATGTATATATCATGTATTATATTATTTAGTATGTAAAAATGAAATGTTAAGCATCCCAAGACCTAAAAGTAATATACTTTCATTAGCCTTTGAAATTAGCTCTTTTTAGTCTAAGAGTACATTGTTTCCGTCCACTTTTCTGTCTGCTATCTATTGGTTCTTCTGTGCATTTACAAAATCTTAAAAGAATTACTGGTGCATTTTTTTTCTTGCTCATTAGTTCTTAAATTGCAGATCTGATTTTAACATTTATTATGATTTACTGTAACGTTCCTACTATTTATGTAACAAGTAATCTCATTTATTTTTTTATAAAAATAGCTTTTTATTATTAATTACAAGGCTGTGTTTATACTTATAATTTATAATTGGAATAAATAAAAGAATAACAATCAAGTGTAACTTAATAGAGTTATTTAAATTTGGAATTGGCTGAAAACATATTTGCAATATATTCTTTTTAATGAACTTTAAGAGGGCTAATTAATTTAAAGTAGTAAAATTTAGGAATTAGGACTTTGTACACTTAAATAGCATTAAATGAAATATTGTTCATTTTTCCATTTTGTATTTTGTCTATAAAATTGCACCTTATTACAGTTTACAATAGCACACGTTTCGAAATCAGTAGACTGCTCTGATCCTCATGATTTGTTTTTTTTTTTTAATTATATCCAGGTCTTTGTCATAGACCTAAAGGTTCAACAATAAGATTTATTTGATAAAAATACACTTTTTTTACTAAAAATTGTTTATATCTTTTTCCATTTCTGTAAGTTTCTCATTTTCCTGTGCTCACAGTAACAATGGACAAACAAGATTAGTGTTTGGTAAAAAATACTGTTTTATGGTATTTACACAGCTTGTTACAGAAATATCGACATTACCCTGATCAATTAGTTAGCTTGCTCTAATCAATGTGTGAAGATATCTATATTTTGTATTTATTTTTCTCTGATATTTCTGAATTATTCAATATAAGAGTACAATTCTTAACTCAAACGTTTATTTGTAACTGTTTTATTGTTTTACTTTAAAAATGTAATGAAAGAGTACGAAGGAAACAATACTTTATTAAATATAGTTACTATATCTTTGAGTGGGTAAAATAAAAAAAACTCTCTCCTGTATATGTTGTACAAATAGTTTTAAGTTTAAGTGATATGTGGAATAGTATTTCTTCAAAATATTTGATTTTTTTAATCAGTTGTAACAATTACAAATAGTTGTATTTTTATTTTTCTGGCAAAAATCGTAGTCTTATCTGTTAAGAAAACTGCTCTATACTATAATATTGTTGTAAATTTAAACAATTTTATTTCAGAAAATAAACATTTTTATAAAATGTGTACCATGTATTTCCCTAGGTAATAAAACATGATTTAAAATATAACGTCCCAGGACAACCTTAAACGTGGTCTATCCCAGTTTTGAGGCTGACATTAGGTACAGCAAATGAAGTTGTCATCACTTATAGTCTTTTGGCTGTCCATTATGACAAGCTTCCTTTTCACCTTTGGTCCCTCCATTTGCAGCAGCTGGGAATGGGAACTCCGGGTTTGGTCCCCAACCTGAGAATGTGGTCTCTGGCTGTTGTACATGGATACCCTGTCTATGGATACCTTGTCAGTTTGAGTTGGTCAGTTGGAGGGCAGAGCGGGTCCGCCTGTTTGAGCCTGAGTCACAGCTGTCACAGGAGCACGGGAGTTGGTCCTCTGACAGGTTAATTTGGCTGCCTGTTCCATCCCACCCTTTCCTTTCCTGCTATATCCTTTCTTTCTGGTAACCTGCGCAAAATTCCCACTTGTGGGAAGATGTCTATAACAGCTATGCTGGTGTTCCTTAATCCAGCAATAACTTAACATAATATAACTACAGTATATGAATTTATTTTGTGTACAACCAATGTGGATGTTCAGGAATGTGGTTTATTAGGTTGCTCCAGGATGACAGTGCCCGTTATTGAGATGGTTTAAGGAACATATAATGTAACTGCTCATTTATCCTTCCTGTAAAACTAATCAAATTCGTAAGTGGAATTTTACTAACCTTTTCAGAGTTAGGATGAGAAATTTGATATTCCTAATTTTGTTAAAGATAGGCTTTAAGGATAAACTTAATATGTTTATAAACCTTAGCCAAGCTCATTCTTGTTTTGTATGCATGAAGGATGAATTCAATATGTTATATGTATGTGATCAGGGCTGCTCTGAGGGCGGGGCGACCGGGGTGGTCGCCCAGGGCGCCGTGGCCGTGTAAGGGAAAGATAACAAATATCACCCCCGCGTTATGGAAGCACAAATGTTTCACTGGAAAAAATCGTAACATGTAATCAATGTCAATGACTATTCTAAAAATAAGTCCTTCCATAACTTTGGTTTTATACATAAATTATAATTTAAAACTCAAAATAATAATAAGTTGTAGATGAGTACCTATATCGATTGATTCATAGCGCAAGTAATTCGTAAATCATGATAGTATTGTGTTTGGCTAAATACGTAGGCCAACGTCTATGCTAGGTATTTGAAAATAATTGGACTCATCTGTCCACTCGCGCTCCGCAGTTGCGTACTGTACACTACGCATAAGCTCATACTCGCTCAGTTCTAACCTCAAACTCTCATGTAATTTTTTCGTCGCGGTGTCCGTATCGTATACAATGAGCTCTATGTAATCTGGAGTCACTCTTGGTTAAAAAAGTGTCGTTGTGAAAGCCAGTTTTTGCTCAGTTATGTTGGCAGTAAATCTTGTGGGATGCTATCAAAATCTCCCATTTGATTCAATGTAAAAACGGTGATTTACAAAGTCTTTAAATATTAATACTTTGTCGCATTTTAAGAGAAATCTATGGTAAACTTAACTTTATAATCGTCACACATATTTTAGATGGAATTGGAGCCTTTATTTCGAAGCAAAGTTATTATTTGAGTTAAATAAAAACACCCATTTTAATGTGGCTTTGGAAATAGTGTTGTAAACAGTGTCAAATGGAAGCGTCCCACCAACAAGACACCACAACAGACCAAAATACGAAATACGACGGCACGCTTTTTGAAGGTTATTTGCCAGAGAGTAGTGACTCCTGTTTATATTTTAACTCATTAGTGGTCGTATATGCATTGTTTCTAGTTATTAGCGAATTTCCCCTATAGGGAAGAAGCTATTGCCGTAGGTCTTATGGTAAGAATTAAGCCCGAGACCATGACAACTTTTCATTTTGAGGTCCCCAGATGCCTAAAACACCATTCGTTTAAATTTTAGCGAATTTCCCCTATAGGGAAGAACTTATTACCGTAGGTCTTATGGTAAGAATTAAGCCCGAGACCATGATAACTTTTCATTTTGAGGTACCATTCGTTCAAATTTTAGCGAATTTCCTCTATAGGGAAGAAGCTATTACCGTAGGTCTCATGGTAAGACTTAAGCCCGAGACCATGATAACTTTTCATTTTGAGGTCCCCAGATGCCAAAAACACCATTCGTTGAAATTTGTATATATGTATGTATATATATATATATATATTTGAGATGTGCGAGTACAGGTTTTTTAAGTCGAGTCGAGTAAATGGCAAAGGATTCGAATCTCGAGTTTGAGTCGAGTATACAAATAAAAAAACACATAGGTCGAGTTAAATTGGATCAAATCAGTGTATAGGGTTCCATTTATAAATGTTGTTATTAAAATATACTTTTCTAGTCACTATGCCCTGAAAATAACAATAGTAAGTCAAATAAATGGATTCCTGCTTCATTGGAAAAAGATAAGTACATTTGTCTGAAACTAAATCATACCAAAGTTATTGCCTAACATTTTGCCATGAAGGTCAAATACTTTTAATATTTTGGTATTAAGGTTTTTATAACCTATATGGTATTAATTAACAGTTTTATTAAAAAAAATTTAAGTTTTTTATTTATTTCCTATTTTTTATTTATCCTACGTTTTATTGTATATTATGTTTAGGCCTAAGCTACATCTTTCTACCAATGGAGGAAATAAAATTACATTTAGGCCTAAAAGTTAAAATAAACTTGTGTCTTATGTTAATATTTAAAAGGCCTATTACATGGTAAAGTATTAACCTACTTACTTACCACACAAAATATATTTAATAACATATCTTAGCATTAATTTTAACACTAATAGTCCTAATAAGAATAATCAGTTAATAAAAACATGAAGATACTACGTTTGAAAGTGCCTGGCAAATCAATTGATAAAATTGAAGCCATGTCTGAAATAGTTTCAAAATATTAAGAATGATTTAAAAAAATCATTAATGAAACTTAAACAAAGCCTAAACAAATCACTTGTCTTTAAAATCAGCTCAATGCCAAAGGACAATAGTTGAGCCTAAAATTAATGGATGGAATTTTGTTGAGTCTCTTTTGACTCAATTTCAATTCCTATGGAACAAAAAACAAGCACAAACTTCTTATACTTGCCTATTAGATTTTATTACAGATTTGTTTTTGATATTTTATTTTTTTTTATAAAGTTAGGTTAACCTAAAAGTGGACTATGACTATACAGGCAGTGTTCATACAACTCAATCTGAAGGTCCTGGTAAATCTTCCTTTTTGGTGTAAAGAGTAGGCTAACACAAATTTATAAGCCACAACTTACTTATTTATTAATAAAACACTAAAATTCACATCACAACTAACTCTTAACACCTCAAATGCGTTGACACTCAATTTGAATTTACAGACGACGCGCGGCTGCGGACGGCGCGCGGCCGCGGACGACCCGTGGTAGCGCGGGTAATCGGCGGGAGTAAACTCGCTCGAAATATTCGAGTTTCAGTAAAACCTCGAGTTTCAGAGCCGAACTCAGCTCGAACTCGAAATTTCGAGTACTCGCACATCTCTAATATATATATATATATATATATGTGTATGTGTCCTTAAGCACGATAACTCTCGGAAAAAAGGTCCGATCTTAATTAAATTTTGTACAAATGTATAAAACACCATTTATTTGAATGAGTTTGAAAACCAGACGAATCGCACCATCCGAAGGGGGTTTTTGTACCCCAAAAATGGGTTTGTTGGGGTTTCCACATGTAATTTTTATTTTAATCAAATTTTAATTTTTACCATTGAATTCAGCATAAAAAAGAAACAATTTGGTATTTTGATCATTGCTCTACGTCAATTGGTTACTGAGATATTGAAAGTGCTTAACACAGTACGTTGTCTAATGTTATTCTTATGGAGAAAAAGAAAAATTGTATATCTCGCTTATTTATGAACATAAACTGACGAAATTTGGTAAATGGCTTCATCTGGTTGTGGTTTATTGTTGTTTGCACAGCAAAATTTTTCGCCTATGGTTCCCGTAGCAGCAAACCTAGTTTCTTGGTTGGTCCCCTTGTTATTCATATAGAAAATAATTAAAATGTTATATATCGCTTATTTATGAATGTATATGGATGAAACTTGGTGTGACTTCACTAAGATGAGTTCTATTAATATTTGCATAAAAACCCATTATTTTGTGTTCCTTGTTGCAGCAAACCTGCGTACTCATCCCCAGTGTTATTCTTATGGAGAATAATTGATATTTTAAATATCGCTTGTTTGTGAATATATAGTGCTTTTGAATCCGGTTAAGTGGTTTAATGTGTTATGTTATATTATGCATTGGAAATTCGCTGAGTACACAGGTTTGCTGCGACGGGGGTATTTTGTTCATTGCAGTGCGTTAAGGTTAGTTCAGTGCTATGTGAACTAAGACCACGTTTTTCACGAAAACAGTATAATATTATATATGACATTACAATTAGCAAGTTGAAACTTATCAAAACTTATCTTCGATCTACGATGTCAGGAAAGGCTTTGGCAATTTTATCCATAGAGAATGATGTTGCAAAAAAATTGGACTTTAAAAACATTTTATAATAACTTCTTTTGCAAAAGCCAAGGCAAGGAAGATTTAAAAAAATAAGAATTATTCCTTTGGGGGTTTGAAGTATTGACGAATCAGACTGATTATATTTAAGTTATTCGTAAAATCAAAAATTTTGATGACAGAAGTTTTGTTTCTTATATTTCCTACATAAAATGTATCTATTTTTGTAAATATAAACACAAAATAAAAAAATTATATGTGTTGTGTTTCTAAATGCATTCTTTTAAAACATCTATAAATACCCGAAATACCCTTATTGGGGGAGGGGGGGCAGATCAAAATCTCGCCCCAGGACCTATTAACCTCGGGGCGGCCCTGTATGTGATATACTTTAATATTTAAGATTGTTCTCTATAAAATCTTACCCATAAAATTAAAATCTTTGACATTTTGGAAGATCTGGTGACGGGATTGCTATTTCACAAAGTAAATTTCTGAACCAACGGCTTGAAGCAATTCTTATTGCAGATTTCCTCTATGCAGATTATCCAGCTTCATATTATTATGGGTATGATATTTTACTCTAATTTCTATTACAAATTGGCTGGGTATGCAGGTTTCCACGTATAATGGGATTTGGTTATAAGATATAATGTCCCCGTATGCAACTGCTATCAAATATAAAGGATATCCCAACTACTATTTATTTAAAGTAAAAACTTTAAATACAAAAAAGTAATCATATTATGGAATACATCTTATAAACAGAAAATGATTACCAAATACATTTTTTTTAAATCCTTATAACTTTTTAGGTACTGGTATACATGCTCCTTTCCCTTTTGTTTCCGTTTGGATTGTTGTCAAAATTTACTTTTGAGATTTTTAAACTCTATTATTATAGAGTTTTAATTTCATGCAGTAGATGTGTGCTTTGATTAACACAAGCATTTGATTAAGTTTACAATGGTAAATTATTTTAGGTCTTTCAACCAAGAAAACAAAGAATAAATTAAGTGTTTTTCAGTATGTTAAAAAATTTTTTTGATTTTTTCTAATTAGCAATGTGTTGGTTCCAAGATTTCCCAATTATCAAGTTCAAGAATATTTTATTGTCACACGACTATATAAATACAGCACTGACAGTCGATACCAACTGAAATATCTAAAATAACAGGCTACTTAAAATAATAAATACCCCTGTCATAGCAATCCTGCGTACCCATTGAAATTCAAATGCACATACAAGTCATCCTGAAAGTAAAGAAAATTTGCGCTCTGTGCCGAGTACAGCTCCCCATCACTGCGATTGCATACTACATAGGTAGTTCAGTTACCTCTCCACCAAATTGTGAGCCGAGTCTCGTTGAGTCTTGTGTCTACAGCTGTTCAAAATGGCGGCATCATTCAAAAATCCCACCAAATTCGAGATTTGTGTTGTTATCGGATTCTGAATGCGCAAAATGTCTGACCTATTAAAATTTGTAGACAAAAACCAAATAAAGTTTACGGTGAAATTGTATTTAACAAGATCTTGCAATTTTTGGAAAGGATTCTTTTAATGTGCCAACAGTGAAGCACCTGCTCTCCTCAATTCTTTCTTTCAAATCATCTGTAATGAGCAATAGCCTACTGCTCCATTCCTTGTTGCGCACAGTCAAATTCCCTTATTAAATTTTATGCACCATTTTCTCCTTGAAGATTCATTTATTGCACTTTCACAACTTATACGTTGTCTAGAAAATTCAATAGGACGGACATTTTGCTTATTCAGAAACCGATCTCACTACAGATCTCAAATTTGGTGGGATTTTTGATTGACGCCGCCCTTTGAACCGCTGTAGAAACAAAACAAGTGATCGCTCAGCAACGAGACTCGGCTGAGAACTAACATGAACACAATCACGGTGGTGGGGAAACCGTGCACGACGGTGCTGGGGAACAGTGTGCAAACGGTCTTTACTTTCTGGATGACCCTGGTATATTGATGTTAAAGCTACTTACCAAGTTTCATAAAAATAATAAGTAAATGATATACGAGGGTTGTTTGTTAATCAACCTCTGATAGGCCAAAAGTAAAAGATAAGTGTATGTAAAAAAGTTATTATATTACCAAAATATAGGTACACTTATGTTTACTTTTTGACATTGTCACCATAACGATTGAGGCATGTGTTGTACCTGTGTACCAGCTTTTCAATACTCTCTTCAAAGGACTGTGCCGCCAATGGATTTAAGTGTGTAAATGAAAACGAAAACCTTTTGAGTGATGGTGTTGTGGGTGAATGGTGTCAAAAATTTAAAGGTTTACTGATTTGCAAGGCCAAAGGAGTCAAGGAACGTCAAAGCAGCGCCCATTCGGCGAGTTTTGTGGTCTTCTGAAAACATTTTTGTGACCCAGCAAGCACACAATCTTTTGTAACCTAAATGTTCCGTAGCGATAAAGTATAGAGATGACCTTGAAATTTTAGGAAATTGCGTGGATGAACCTACGATGAGCAAAACCAAACGTTCTGTACTTTTGGGTGAACCTACGGTTTTCTCTAACCGCTTCATCAACTCACTCGTTGATCAAGTTGTTCTGTAGCGACAGATTTGCATTTTTGACCCAATTCGTCATGCACATCATTGCAGCCACGATGCAATTTTATAAAATCTTACAAAATTTGTACAAAAGTTATCACTCCCATGGATATATATATATATACACATACAGATAGAGATGCAGTAGACCCTCAGAAATCTGGATCACACTTATCTTGACTCCCGGTTATACAGAGCATTTGGTGGCGGGGATGCGCTAATACATCATGTAAAATTATCCGCCTACTGCTTGTCCAGCGTTTACACTTTTTTCTTTTTAGCGAATTTCCCCTATAGGGAAGAAGCTATTACCGTAGGTCTAATGGTAAGACTTAAGCCCGAGACCATGATAACTTTTCGTTTTGAGGTCCCCAGATGCCAAAAACACCATTCGTTCAAATTTGTATATATATATATATATATATATGTGTCCGTAAGCACGATAACTCTCGTAAAAAAAGTCTGATCTTAATAAAATTTGGTACAAATATGTAAAGTACCATTTATTTGAACGAGTTCGAAAACCAGACAAATCGCACCATCCGAAGGGGGGTTTTGTACCTCAAAAATGTTTTTTTTTTGGGTTTTCACATGTAATTGTTATTTAAATCAAATTTTAATTTATACCATTGAATTCAGCTTAAAAAAACAAACAATTTGGTATTTTGATCATTGCTCTACGTCAATTGGTTACTGAGATATTACAAGTGCTAAACACAGTACGTTGTCCAATGTTATTCTTATGGAGAAAAAGACAAATTTTATATCACGGTTATTTATGAACATAAATTGACGAAACTTATATCGTATATCGCTTCATCTGGTTGTGGTTTGTTGTTGTTTAAACAAAAAACCAATTTTTCACCTATGGTTCCCGAAGCAGCAAACCTAAGTACTCGGTTCCCATGTTATTCTTATGGAGAAGAATAAAAATGTTATATATCGCTTATTTATGAATGTATATGGACGAAACTTGGTATGTGACTTCACTTAGATGAGTTCTATTGATATTTGTATAAAAATCCATTATTTTGTGTTCCTTGTTGCAGCAAACCTGCGTACTCATCCTTAATGTTATTTTTATGGAGAATAATGAATATTTTAAATATCGCTTATTTATGAATATATTTCTTATGAATTCTGGTAAGAGGCTTAATGTAATATTAAGACATATTTTCATTGGAAATTCGCTGAGTACGCAGGTTTGCTGTGACGGGGGTATTTCTTTTTTTCTTTTTCTATTTTTGTACAGACAATGCAATTCATTGGCGGCAAAATTCTTTGAAGAGGGTATTGAAAAGCTGGTACACAGGTACGACAAATGCCTCAATTGATTCGGTAACTATGTCAAAAAGTAAGCATAAGTGTACCTATTTTTGGGTAGTAAAATCATTATTGTCTTTAGGTAGTAATATGTCTTCTATTTATGGCCTATCGGAGGTTGATACAAAAAGTACCCTCGTATAACATTTTAATTACTCTCCATAAGACTAAAAAAATGGGTTTTTATGAAAATATCAATAAAACTCAACTACGTGAAGCCACACATATCAAGTTTTATTAATTTATGTTCAAAATTACGGGGGACTTAACATTTTACTTATTCTCTGGGAATAACATGGGGCCTGAGTACACAGGTTAGCTGCTACGGGAACCATTGGCAAGAAGTTGGTTTTTGTGCAGATATCAATAGACCACAACTAAGAAAAGCCACATACCAAGATTCATCAATATACATTCTTAAATAAGCGATATAAACATCTTAATTATTCTCTGTAAGAATAACATGGGGGCTGAATACGCAGGTATGGGGCAAAAAGGAACTAAAAAAATTGTGTTATATGCAATTATCAATGTAACTGTACTAGGTGAAGCCACATACCAAGTTTTATAAATATATGTTTAAATTAAGGGAGGCATACATTTTTACTTATCCTCCATAAAAATAACATGAGGGCTGAGTACCCAGGTTCGCTGCTACATGGGGTCCATCCGCAAAAATTGGTTTTGTTGTGCAAATATCAAAAGACCACAATCAGATGAAGCCTTATACTACGTTTTGTCAGTATTCGTTAATAAATATGTGAGATATAAATTGTTCTTATCCCCCATCAGATTAACATTGCTCATTAGATATTTAAGTGCTGTGTTTAGCACTTTCAATATCTCTGTAACCAATTGACCTAGAGCAATGATCAAAATACCAAATTATTTGTTAGCTGAACCCAGTGGCGGATCCAAGGGGGCGATCGCCTCCCTCCCCCTCAAGCTCAGAAATGTTTGTTATATATTGTATACAAATAGTGCAGTTATGTAATTTGCATCTGGTTGAATGTGTTGTGATTAATTCTTTATTGCCAATCTAGTTTATGCATTGTCTACCATAGGTTATTTTTCTAAACGGTCGGTATGCACATTAAAGTTGTGGAATTACTATAAACAGTTAGTGGGAGTGATAATTTTGTTCTGATGACGCCTGACAGTTGGCTGCACTGACGCAACGACGCGACTGCCCTTACACCCTGCCTCCTTTTTTACCTGCGAAACCACTGTCGCGTACGTGGGTGTGGGTTCCGGCAAACGTCAAGATTAACATTATGTAGTTATCAGAAGATCTCAGATCCCTACAACAGCGGTAGCTCGAGTGAGCGGGACAGCGAGTTGCAGACAGAGTGGTGCGTACGTCACGTTACCATGGCAAGCGGGAGTTTGATCATGCATCTACTGTGTCCACGTGATATTATTAGTCATCACACCCTTATACTGAGCATGAACTTTGATCTGCCTTTTCTGTATTAGTTCAGTTCACTTTAGTGTATGATGGGTTTAACTGTTATTCTTAATATTTGATTATTTACTATTACAATTATTATCCGCAACAATAAAAAATGGGGGTGGAGGGGGGGGTTTCCACCAAGTTCGGGACCCCCTGACCAGCGATCTCTATAACTACAACTGGATCGCGCGCTCTGTGCTGGGTTTTCGGTCCGGCCGCTCGGCTCTCCCCCCACCACTTAACGGGTGCACTGTCGCTCCCTTATCCATACCGAGTTCGCGCTCACAAAAACCGCTATATGTTCGCACATAGTTGCTTGGTTTTCAATTAATTTACACAGTTGCAATCTGCATGAAACTGTGGAGATTATGGTATAGATTTTATATCAAAATAATTTGGTTATAAACTATATTCGACACCATTTTTTGCATTTTGAAAGCTGCTATCTTCGCTAAAGTTTTTTGATTTAATTGTTTTTTGTAATAACGTAAAACTACACCAAAACCTCCGCAATTTCATAAGGAGTACAATGGTGAAACCCGAATTTAAATTGAGTAAGTATCAACAAAGTTACGTCAGTTAATATCAATGAAAACACGGTAGCCCCATATAAAGTGTATGGCCGCAGTGGCGCGGCTAGTTCTGAGCATTACAGCGCGCGATCCAGTTGTAGTTATAGAGATCGCTGCCCCTGACTCTAAAACTGGATCCGCCACAGGCTGAACCTAACAGTTAAAACTAAAATTTGATTTTTTAAAAGATGATATGTAAACAATTTGAATAACCCATTTTTGGGGTACAAATTACCCTATCGGATGGTGCAATTTGTCTGGTTTTCTCTTTAAATTCATAAATGTTGCTTTATGCTTTGTTTGTCCCAAATTGTATTAAAATTGCAAAATTTGTACAAAAGTTATCACTCCCATGGATATATATATATATATATATATATATACACAATATACATGTACAGATAAAGATGCAGTAGACCCTCAGAAATCTGGATCACACTTTTCTGGACTCCGGGTTATCCAGACCGATGATCTTAATATTATTTTGTAACTTTTTTGTTGCAAATAAAAACGGAACTTCTTGGTTTAGTGCCTGCAGTTTTCACGTGATTATCCTGCATTTCACAAATGTCAGGTCTGTTATTGTTTACGTATCCGGTGCGCTGCTCTGTTCAGGTCTTCTCCTGTTGATGACTCATCAATGACGATGTAAATCAGTAGATCTGAGACAGTTTTCATTACAGTATATATATGATTTACAGTAATATATTAATTTTTTACAAATTATTGTAGATTTCAGTATTTTCTGTTTAAACTACAGTTTCATCACGTTTTTAAGTAAACAACTTTTTTATTAGCATATTACGTGTTGTTATTACTTACGGGATGTAATAAAAGACGTCTTACAACACTTAAGATATATTTACACTTATACTGATTCACATACAGACGGTAAACATATATAAAAGATGGCCTGATTATGACTGGTGTGACTGGTCGAAGCCTTAGTACCATCTTTTATATATTATGTTTACCGTCTGTATGTGAATCAGTATAAGTGTAAATATATCTTAAGTGTTGTAAGACGTCTTTTATTACATCCCGTTTTTAAGTATTAAATGTGTTCCTTTGATGATCCGAACTTTTTGTGTTCCGACCATGTTTTCCGTCCCGTTGCTGACAGATTAATGAGGTTCTACTCTATTACAGAGTGTTTATAACTTTCTTCTGGAAGCTCACCCTTGTATAAACATAATTACACATTGTCATAATTGTTCACTATAAAGGCGGAATTGATAACTCATGCCCATCTCCGAAAAATCCGGATTTTTTGAAACCCGAACCGGCCGTCTGCCACAATAGTCTGGATCTGTGAGAGTCTACTGTATATACAGTTTTGAACACATGGTGTTGTTGGCATCTGGGGACTTCAAAATCAAACGTTATCAATGGTCCTCGGCCTAGGTCTTACCATAACGACTTCTTCCCTATAGGGGAAATTCACTAAAATGGCAAATATTTCCAACCAAACATTCCTTCTTTCAAATATATACTAATGTTTAATACTATAGAACTTCTCAGTTTCCAGGTCTTGAAAGAGCACATGTAAAATCTTAATGGCAGAATAATAAGTTTGGTTTTAAAGGAAGTTGTAAGGTGTCGGAGAATATGGATTAGGTTAGTGTTGCAGACCCATTCCGATACCAAAATCTTGCATTTGATCTTCAATTTGTGTTCAATATTGTTTCCAAAGCAAAAATGTACAAATAGCGAAAACTTATCCCTGCAGTTTAAAATTAGCTAAACATTAGTTTTAGGAGTAGACTCAATATCAATCCATTGCCTTAAATTGTACAATTCGGGGCACAGTGTTTGACGCCTGGTTAGCGTATGCTCTAAAATTACTATTCGCCTCTATTTGTCTTTGTACCGTTAGTGATACAGTATACTTTTGTCAACAGAAAGCAAAATTCATTTATTAGTGAATTTCCGATGGAAAGTGAACTATCACCATGACCTGCACAGTGTAACTTCAGCCCGGAACCACCATAGAAGTTCCTAACGTGACCCCCTGAACACGTTTTGGTGGGTCGTTCAAAATTTGACATATATATATATGTGTGTATGTGTGTGTTTGCACTCTAGCAGTCTCATTTTTTGTCCGGTTTACTTCAAATTTGGTAGGGACGTTCCTTTCTATAATCAGTTGGACAAGTTCGTTGGGCAAAACAATCGAAAAACTCTAACTCCTTTTTTTGGGATTAATCTTTCAAATTTCGAGTTTTTGGGCCCAAAAAGGATCAGAAAAGCCCCGGATTTAAAATTAATGCATAATGCATGTAAAAAGATAGGAATTAGTGAGGCAAAACTTTTAAGCCCTCTCTCGTCATTCTAGCATAAATATTTACCGAGTTATTAAAGAAAATGTGTATCAACCAAACACAGTACGTTGTCTTATGGGTTTTATATTAGAAAAGCCTGTTATTCATTTTTTGTTTTTGTACTTTTATCATCCCCAGCAACCTCACACTTTCAAGCCTACTGGACCCTCTTCTAACCTTATGATGCGCAAAACTGTATTCCCGGCATTGCAGGTAAACGAAACCAGGAGCATCAGAACAGCCAAAAAATCAATGTTTTCAGATTTCAATAAATTTGGAATAAATGTATGTTTTTACACTGATTATGAGTTTTAAAAGTTTTTTATGTGGAAATTCACTTCCCTCACGTCAGCGTGCTGCGTGCGAACTCATTTAATTTTAAAACATTTGTTTTGGTTATTTTCGTTATTGTCTGCTTTTATTTACAAGAAATTTGAGTAGGTTCTCGCCTTTCCCACATGCCAAGCACCATGACCCAAACTGTAATTACTATTAAAATTATTACATATTTTAAAATTTATTTGTTTGTGATAAAAGGTAAAGCTTAAATTGAATTTCTGTATTTTCATTGGCTTATTTTTACTATAATGTTAAAGTAAGTTACTTAATATAAGCATATGTCCTTTTACTGAAGAAGTCAAAGAAAATTCAAATGCAAAAAAATAGGAACTAAGAAGTGTTTCTCAATTAATTTTGGTAACTTTTATTCCTTTTTATTAAAGAAAACACAAATTAACTATGTTTAACTAAATTAAACATATCCTCAAAACTAGTTTAAAATATCCTACCAAATCAGTTATGAGACAATATATTTTAATCAATCTTTGGACTCCTTTTGAAAATTATCTGGATAATTTAAAACTAAATTCTCAGATACAGAATACCCATAAATATAAGTTAGTATCAAACTAATACAAGTCTTATCAAGTTGTTATCAAACTCGTAAAATGCTGAAGTTTTTCATCAAACAAGTTGACAAGTTGTTTTTATTAAACAAGTTCCTGAAGATTTGTATATGGCTTAGCTTAATGAAGTGTTAATTGCTGGTCTGTCTTTAGATAGTTTGTATGCGAGCAGACAAAATATAATCAAATGTGATACACGTACTGCTACAGTAAGAGAAGAAATAACCCGATTCAGCAAGAGTTATCAAGCTAAACTAGATGCCCATCCAAACCATCTGGCTATAAATCTGCTGGACAATAGTGGATCAGTGTATAGACTTAAGAGACGATCTGTTTTGGACCTGCCAAATCGTTTTTTTAATATTTAATTAACATTTGTAAAGTCTAAGTGTTAGCTCCGTCAATGGATAGAGCCTAACCCATGTCAATCACACTCTATCCTATTTACTTATTGTTCTCTATATTTTTTGAACAGATTGTAAATAAAATAGACAAAAAAAAAAAAAAAAAAAAAAAATGGTACAAAAATAGGTTTTCATGTTTATCATTAAAATAAATACCCCCGTCGCAGCAAACCTGCCTTCTCAGCAAATTTCCAATGTCATACCTCATAAAGCCATACCAAATTTCAAAATATATTCAAAATAGGCGAAAAATACAATTTTAATTATTCTCCATAAGAATAACATTGGGGATGAGTATGCAGGTTTGCTGCAACAAGGAAAAAAAATAATGGATTTTTATGCAAATATCAATAGAACTCATTTAATTAAAGTTACATACCAAGTTTTATTCATATACATTTATAAATAAGCCATATATAACATTTTAATTATTCTCCATAAGAATAACATGGGGACCGAGTACCTAGGTTTGCTGCTACGGGAACCAAAAGTGAAAATTTTGTTTTTTGTGCAAACAACAACAAACCACAACCAGATGAAGCCATATACCAAGTTTCGTCAGTTTATATTCATAAATAAGCGAGATATAAATTTGTATTTTTCTCCATAAGAATAGCATTAGACAACGTACTGTGTTTAGCACTTGCAATATCTCAGTAACCAATAGACGTAGAGCTATGATCAAAATACCAAATTGTTTGTTTTTCAAGCTGAATTCAATGGTATAAATTACAATTTGATTTAAATAAAAATTACATGTGAAAACCCCAAAAAACCCATTTTTGGGGTACAAAACCCCCCCAAACCCCTCTTTGGATGGTGCGATTCGTCTGGTTTTCGAACTCGTTCAAATAAATGGTATTTTACACATTTGTACCAAATTTTATTAAGATCGGACCTTTTTTATGAGAGTTATCGTGTTTACGGACACACACATATATATATATATATATATATATATATATATATATATATATATATATATATACTAACACATTAAAACAGATAGATATAAATGATGAAAAAGAAGTTTTTTGCGAATTTTCGTTTATAATACAAACGTTTTCAAGCAATAAAGGAGAAAGAATGTTATAAATATAACAAAATTTGAACAAATGGTGTTTTTGGCATCTGGGGACCACAAAACAAAAAGTTATCATGGTCTCGGGCTTAAGTCTTACTATGAGACCTACGGTAATAGCTTCTTCCCTATCGGGGAAATTCGCTAAAAGTGAATTGAGGTTGATTTTTATTGGCGCATTATTGGTGGTGTAAAATCCAATAATGTTTGAGTTTATTTTGCATTTTAAAAATGAACGGCAAATACAATTTTTTTAAATTGCCATTGTTTTGATACTCTTAAACATAGTTTTTTACTCATTTCAATTTGATTTCAAACTTTTGAGCCCAATATGCGTGAAGGATATTTTACTTGCAGGTATTCCATATATTTTTTATAAGAGTGTAAAATTATTGAAGGCCTGCCACAAAGTTAGCTTGAAATTTGTTAAAATAGAGAATATAAATAGCTTCTTCCCTATAGGAGAAATTCGCTAAAAATACATCCGATAATGATAATTTCATTTTTAAATAAATTTTGAATTCATTAAAATTTTAACAAATCTATATATTAATACGCTAGGGGTTTTTTCTTCACAGTCATAACTCGATAAAAGCTGGACGGATTTTAACGTTTGAGGTGTCAAATTAAAGGTATTTTTATGAAGATTTGTCAATATGTTTCAGAATTTTGAGAAAGGGCATCACTTAAATACAGTAAAGGGCTGAATTTTCGGAACAGTGGCGCTATCCGACGGCAGATGGCTAAACTACGTGTTGATTGAAAGTACATTGTTATCAGGTGTTTTGTTTTGTTTGTTTATAACTGAAGTAACCTTTCGTTGGGTAAAGGCTTGCTCGGATTCGAGCAACAGCACAACTAGTATGCTTTAAAGTAGTTTCAAGGGATATACTGCTGATTTGAAATACTTTAATGTAGGTATAGTCAAATAAATTATATTTTAACTTTATGGTAATACAATTTAAATTAAAATAACATTTTTTAAGCTATGGTATTAAGTTAATTTAATCAACTACAAATATTCTTTCATTAGCTTCTAGTATTTTTGACGTGCTAACAGCTTAGTGTTTTTACTGTAAAAATATTTTTTTAAATACAATATTAAGTATTTTGTTTAAATTGGATTATCAAATAAAGAGCTGACTACTTTCAAGTTCATTAACTCAATAGAATTATAAACACAGAACCATTAGAGAGGTGTACTATTTCAGAAACGTGTAATAGTGTAGGGAGTTAAAAATAGTAAGTTGACCTTGGAACACAGTGGAGTGTGGTGGCTATCAGACAATTAGTCTTCTCACTATGGTGGTGCCGTCTCTGCCTCTCAACAATGGTCTGAATATTCCTGTTGTGGGTTTGGGCACGTGGCAGGTGAGAATAATTTAGCTAGTTTGGGTTTAAGTATATAATTAACAGTCTAATAGTTTAATAAGTCTATATTTTAGAGTATTTTGTTTCTTTATTAAATGAAAGTATGATTGATTTTTAAACATCTGCATTTAGGGTGGACAGTTGCCCTTTATTTCCTTTCAAAATTTATATTTTTGCAAAGGTCATGGTAAACTAAAAAAAGCTGGGGCACTCTATGACTCTCGAATCAAATAATGTATGTCATAAAACCATTACCTTTACATCCCAATGTGCTTATTTAATGAATAAAATTCCATTACTTTTTAATTCAGACCATCAATAAAGCAGTGGCGGATCCAGGGGGGCTCAAGCTCAGAAATGTTTGTTATATATTGTATACAAATTGAGCAGTTATTTTATTTTCAGCTGGTTAATGTGTTGCGATTAATTCTTCATCGCCAATCCAATTTATACATTGCCTACCATAAGTTGTTTTTCTAAACGGTCTGTATGCATACTAAAGTTGTGGAACCAAGCGTAAACACTTAGTGGGAGTGATAATTTTGTTCTGGTGACACCTGACAGTTGGCTGTACTGAGGCGACGACACGACTGGCCTTACCTTACCCTGCTTGCTTTATTACCTGCGAAACCACCGTCGCATTACTTGGGTGTGGCTGCCGGCAAACAGGGCAAACGTCTAGGTTAACGTTTTGTAGTGTGCATTCTGTTGTGAGTGTCTATGTCAATGTGTTAATCAGATCTCAGATACAACAGCGGTAGCTAGAGTGAGCAGGCGGCGAGGTGCAGGCAGAGTGAGTGGTGCGTACGTGACGTTTCTATGGCAACGGGAGTTTGACCGCGCATCCACTGTGTCCACGTGATATTATTAATCATCACGGGTGTACACCCTTACACTGCGCATAAACACATTTCTGTCTTAGTTCAGTTCACTTCAGCGCATGTTGGATTAATATTTTTAGTATTTGGTTACTTTTTGGTATTATAATTATTATCCGTAACACAAAAAAAAACACAAATCGGGGGAGGGGTATTCCACCACTAAGTTCGCCCCCCCGGCTCTATAGCTGGATCCACCACTGCAATAAAGGTTGTATCACAAACATTAGCTATTTACATTATTTACTGTTTCGGAGGTTATATGAGGGAGGGCCCTAAATTGGTTTTTGACAACTATTCCTGGTATTAGCTACTTTCTATGGCCACTTACAGCTTAAGTGCCCTTTTACATTTTGAGAATACTTAAGGTGGAAGGATAACTTAAAAAAAATTATAATGTTTTGTCAATAAATGTAACTAGGCTAATAGCTTATATTACAGTATGATGTCCCAAATACAATAAAATAAATCAGTACTCTATGAAATTCCAAGCAGATTTTAAGAACTTTAAATTATGCATATCTAGGGGTGTGAATTTCCCTCGGAAAAGTTATCTACCATAACTCACACCATGATACCTACTCCCACTATAAGAACACTCATTTTTTATAATTTATAAATAAACATTTTAAGTTTTTTTAATTTTAGGTCAAATTACATATACCTCTTGTGTAAAATAAATGTACCTATATTAAAACAGCAGAACATAAGGAACCAGACATGTTTAGACCTCTTGGAGGAGTTCTATCATGAATATTTTCCAAAACATCCAAATTGTAATGTTGCCAAAGACATTACATTGCGTTTGGGCGTTGAAATGTTTAAATATTTATCACGAATTTGAAATTACCAATTTTAAAGAGAACCATTATGTAGAAATGATTACTATAGAATAATTAAATGTCCACCCACCAAGTAAGACTGACTGATGCTATGTAGGCCCCTGATGAAGAAGTGTCAGCATCAGTGCAGTATGCCATAGACGTGGGCTACCGCCACATAGACACTGCCCACTCGTATGGCAATGAAGCCGGTGTTGGGGCGGCAGTGTGGGCCAAGGTGGAGGAGGGTGTGGTGGCTCGGAGCGACATGTTCATCACGACCAAGGTAACTCACCAACATGACACCAGGAGCTGTTGGTCCGATGATTAGTTTGAGCTAGTGGCCAGAGTCCTTAGGCAACAAAAAAAGTAGAGCTTTTTAGCAAAATGTTTAAAATGTTTCTGCATAAGCTTTTCCAAATTAAAGACACTTTTGGAAGCATTTTAACTTTTTAGAATTAATTCATGTGGTATTATGTGTATTGGAAAATAATTTTTATTGCTGACTGGCTGGCTCAGAAATAACTCAAGAGAATAGACTCAGGGCCAGGGAGAGCAGTCAAAGGCCCCAAGGCTGAGTGGTCCTGAGATCTTTCCTTCCTATTAATTAAACTTGGTTCCTTCGCGTACTTAGGATGGAGGTAAACTAAACATGAACATTAAGACTTGATTTGAACACTTAATTACATTATTCATGTCTTTAATTTGCATGACTAGTATAACCATAACTCCAAATACATGAACAGTATGAAATCACCAGGATCCTGAATATTTTCAGTTTTGAATAAAACAAAAACTAATAAGATTGATTATAATCCACTGATTATGATTCATTTTAAACAATATCTTAATATTTCCAAGATTTTTACGGCTTCAAAACTAAAACAAATTAATATAAGTATTTTTAAATTCTTGATACTAAAATATAGGAAAAATTAACTTACCTATTTTGTAATAGCAGTAGATTATACCCCCAATATTAATACTACACTTTTCCAAAGTACCCCCTTCCCCATTATCTATCTGACGTCAACATGTGATAAGCTACATATATAAATATTAGATTACAAGTTAAAACTTTTGTTTAAGACTCTGGCCTTATCTATGTCCAAATTAAAAATTACCATCAAGTAATGACATTTTAAAAACCATGTAGGTAAATTTTCTTGTAGGCTTTCTATCCTCGGTTGCCGCACCGGCCCCCTTTGGAGCTCTGATCCCCATTGCCCACCCTGGGTAGGCTTAGGTTACGGGATACTCATAGGCCCTTCAGTGGAATCTCTCGTGAGCATGCAGGTCAGTCACCACAGGAGATGGGCCCTTCACTGATAGTAAGCAAGCTCACCCTATACTCACCGTCGCAGTGGGTGGCCTGCGTCTAGGTAGGCGGGACATCAAACAAATCACAGGGCTAGTCACTGGACATGGACACCTGAGGAAGCACCTGCTACGTATGGGCATTTTCAATGGAGACCCTGCGTGCAAGAAGTGAGGGCAGTCTGAAGAGACTGCGGACCACCTGATTTTTTTACTGCAATGCATTTTGGCTGAGGTACATAAGAGCTGCCATTCTTGGCAACTGGTGAGAAGCAATCATCTGCCTCGGGGGGAGCTCATCTGCAGGCAGCAGTTCATCAGGGTCCTGCATCTTGACGGGTTCTGAAACCATTTCAACGGGGAACGCAAAAAGCCCTAATGAAATTAACTATAGTGGTTAAAGATATAATCAATGTACCTTTGAAGTTAAAGTGGATATTTGTCATGAGACGTGAAGGTAAACATACTTGTTGTGTTGCATGACAGTTGTGGAACATTTACCATTCGGTGGAAGACGTCGTTCCCACCTGCAGACAGTCGCTGGAGAGGCTCGGCCTGGACTACATTGACTTGTACCTCGTTCACTGGCCTTTTGGACTGAAGGTTAGTCAAGTGTAATGAACTATTGGTTGTTGGGCAATTGCATTTGTAAAAAAAATAACCCCTAAAGGCAATGTTATACGAGGCATGTTTTTAATGTAAGTACCGTTTTTAAATTCTGCCGTTGCAGTGCATTCAGACACGCATTGTTCAGGTTGACATTTCTGTATCCTGTGCTGTATTGGCAAGCCAGGGACGCCACTATGGCAAAAATCGACCATGTTTACGTTTGTTTGTGAGTTTTAAAAATGATGATTGAGAATCCCGCCATTTGTGAGGTACGTGCTGTGGATAATTTCTGAGTGTTAAAGGTGTGAAAATGGCTGAAATTCATCGGCAGATTAGCGAAGTGTATGGCGGAGTGTTTGACACCTCTAATGTCAAGAAGTGTTTCATTGCCTGTGACAAATTGATTAAAAAAAACATTATATTCTACCTCGTACCTCAAAAAAAGTCAACACACTCCCAAAATGGTTTTATGCACCTCAGTCAACATTTTTGAAACCTAAGGGCAATTTTCGATAATTTGGTCGTTCGGACACAATTGCATAAAGAACACTTCTTGCCATTATAAAATACTCATGAGGTAACGACAAAATCGTAAACCATCTGTTTTCTCTCACATTTTGATCAAGTTTATGCACCAAATCTTCAGTAATGACAGAAGATCGCCCACATCGTTCCTCGTCATGAACAATTGTGCGGCCATATTTATGCAATGTTCTAACCCTTTTGTATGACATTCCATTGCTCATTATTTGCTCATGTTTTTGTCATACACTTCGCTAATCTGCCAGTGAATTTCAGCCGCTTTCACACAGATAACACTAAGGAATTGGGTTGCAGCGTGAACTTTACAGTCGGCAGAGTTCTCAATCAACGGCACCATTTTGAATGCTCACAAACAAATAATGTAAACAAAATCGATTTTTGCCATAGTGTTGTCTCTGACTTGACAGTTACACAGTGCAGGATTCAGGGATGCCAACGGCACTGCAACGGTGGAATTTAAAAACAGTACCTTACTTTAAAATCACGCCTCATATTACAGAAAACACTTGATTAAACTTAAACTCTAATACATTTGATTAAACTTTAGCTCATGAGCATGTAAATGGTTAGTCTTACAGGTATGAATAATATTAGTATTAAGGAAGAAAGGTGCTTTTTTATAGTTGACAGTTATTGATGTTTTGGTCTGTAATATGATATAATACATTACTTTTCTGAACTGTAAATAGCAATGGTGCGCAAGTTGTTTATAGAACAGTATTGTCTGTTATTTATTTCTTAAACTTATTCTCAAATTTTAAATACAAATACCCCTGTCGCAGCAAACCTGCGTACTAGCGAATTTCCAATGCATAATATATGTCTTAATACCACATAAAGCCACATACAAAGTTTCATAAAAATGCATTCACATATAAGCGATTGTAATTATTCTCCATAAGAATAACATTGGTAATGAGTACGTAGGTTTGCTGAAACAAGGAACACAAACAATTGGTTTTTATACAAATATAAATAGAATTTAACTAGGAGAAGCCACATACCAAGTTTTATCAATATTCAATCATAAATAAGCGCTATATAGCATTTTAGTTATTCTCCATAAGAATAACATGGGGGCTGAGTAAGCAGGTTTGCTGCAACAAGGAACAAAAAAATGGGTTTTTATGCAATTATCAATATAACTCAACCAAGTGAAGCTACATACCAAGTTTTATTAATTTATGTTCAAAATTAAGGGAGTCATTACATTTTACTTATTCTCCATAAGAATAACATGGGGGCTGAGAACGCAGGTTTGCTGCTACGGTAATAATCAACAAAAAATCAATTTTTTGTGCAAATATCAGTATACCAGTACTACGTGAAGCCACATACCAAGTTTCATCAACATACATTCATAAATAATCGAGATATCAAATTTGATTTATTCTCCATAAGGATAACATTGGACAACGTACTGTGTTTAACACTTTGAATATCTCAGCAACGGTTAGGCGTAGAATCACAATTTAAACACCAAAATGATTGTTTTGTGGAACTGAACAGATTTCTAAAAACAAATGTGAAGTTTACATTAAAGTAAACTGAGGAAATGCCAAAAACCTTTTTCCCATAAGATTAACATGGGAGATTTTTTGAGTGTGTTTTTTGGATTTTCTCCGCAACCACTTAACCTACGTTAATAATTCAAAATACTATATTATTTGTTTTTTTAAGCTCTATAACATGGTCAAAAAAAATACGATTTTTTTTTTAAATTGTAGGGTGAAAAATGCAAAAAACTGATTTTTGGAAAATTTAAAACCCCCATAAACCCCCCTTCCCATAGTCCGATTTTTCTGGTTTTCGAACTTAGTCATGAATGTCATTTTACATATTTGAGCCAAATTTCATCAAAATCGGACGTTTTTTACTCAAGTTATCGTGTTAACGGACACACACACACACACACACACACATATATATATATATATATATATATATATATATACAGGGACGGATTTAGGTCTGGGTTTTGGGGGGGGCGGTGGAGTAGTTTAGGAGGGGCACTTCCGGGGGGTCTGGGGGGTATGGAATACTGCCCTGATACAGGGGGGGTCCGGGGTGCCTCCCCCGGGAAAATTTTGAACAATTAAGAGTGAAAAACCGAAAATCTAGGCTCTAAAACTACAACATTTTTCTTACATAAAATACTAAAATTATGTGATATTTTTATAAAATTATGTATTTTTCCAGTGTAAATCACAACAAAAATTCAAGTTAACATGAGATGAGCAAATTTTAAAATGAAAACACGCACGCTAATGAAAAGAATGAAACAAAATGATCAGATGATTAACTATATGAATAGGTTACAATGAACAAACAAAGTTATATTCATAAACTTGTTTAATTTTTGATATTTTAAATCATATTAAACCATACCTTCAACAATAGATAATGCTAATGCTAACTACCTATGATAAAAAAAAACAAATACATTTTGTAATTTTAAATCAACCAAATTATTGTGCCTTTAACAACAAGGATTGTTAAGTATGATAAAACATATTAAAAGTAAAAAGTAAGAAGAATGAGAAGATGAACAAAAATAACTGAGAACTCATTACACTTAGAACTCATTTAAGAACTCATTAATTTGTCACCACGCTATAGCACAACCTTATAACTTAAAGCCAACTGCCAACTTAAGCTTAACACTAGTAATGGCGGTACTAGTATTCGCACAATATTCTTGATCATCGTGGCAGGTGGCGCTAGGCGCGACACAGCGGAGGAAACGAGAAGCTCGTGGGCTCCCTTGTAAGGTTACGTTGCGAGTTGCAGTGCCGCAGCAGTCAGCAGAAGGCGTACTCGGTAAAAGCGCGATGAGGTGTCCGACGTTGAGCGGAAGTAATGCTTTCTATGTTCCTTTTTATAATATAACCAGTTTAATTCTCATTTTTGTTACAAAATAATACTAATGTATCTCTACTCTAATAATAATAAAACTACTGAAACTATAATCCTATACATATTAGTTTTTTATAAGTAATTGGACAGCAAAATTTTCAATCTCTGTAGCGGACGGGGGGGGGGTGGTCGCCCCCCACCCCCCCCTTTAATCCGCTCCTGTATATATATATATATATATATATATATATATATATATATATATATATATGTAAATTTGAATGAATAGTGTTTTTGGCATCTGGGGACCTCAAAACAAAAAGTAATCATGGTCTCGGGCTTAAGTCTTACCATGCCACCTACGGTAATAGCTTCTTCCCTATAGGGTAAATTCGCTAAAAGTTGTATATTTATATTTGGATGAACGAAGTGAATCACTATACTCAATGAAATTCATTCAAATTTATTTTGTGTCGTGGTCAACAAGTTCATATTGAACAAGTCTTTAAAGCCCACTTACTTCTGGCCTACCAATGCACAACTTCAGTCAATGTCACTTTTGATAATCAGGCAATAATTATGGGTCAAATTATTGCCAGGGAAAAAGCTACTACAGTATCCGGTAAGACCTAGGCCAAATGTGAAAGTATTCTCGTTGGTTGAAATCTAAACAAATATTATCATATTTGTAACGTGTCACAGATTAATTGACCACAAGTAACTTACCAAACCTCACCTAGGCCCACATTAATACTTCATATCAACAAGAGAGTGACTTAACACGAGTATGAAGGATTCAACTCGCTTCGCTCGCTTAATCCAATTAGTAGATCTAAATAAGCTCTGTCTGTCGGTATAAATATTGTTCTAATACATTATTCAATAATCATATACAGTAATATTTAACATTAATTGTAATGGAATGTTTAACAAATCAGTGGGAAAGTGTGGAATATGACGAGGGATATTATAAGGGAGAGTGTGGGATAAAAGTGGGATTTTTGTATCAGCGCTTGGGATATTTTTACCGCTGAGAGGAAACACTGCATCTTTGTTTATAATCACACAAATTTAAATATTTTCAACTATGGGTTGGTTATGTTTTGTTCCATCCATTTTTTTTATTTTGAAATAGTTTAAAATGTGAGTGTTATGTAAATTAATGGTGGTTTGTCGTGTTTAAAACAATGCTTATATCTATTTAGATTTATTATTAGTTCATTTTTTACTGGAAAACTTCAATGTAAAAGCTAAGTGTTTGGACTTGTGATGATAAATTAATACAATAAGTTTTGGAATTTTTGAATTACTGGGACATTATAACTCCGTAACATGGCTGACTGTGATTGATAATCAAGAGTGTTGTAGACCTAGAGTAGTTTCTTTTCATTGTGAACTACTCGATGGCAGACTTATACTAAACGATCATACGTACAAACTATCTTTATTACATGTAATGTACCAAATAAGCCCCACTGTCACCTAATGACATGGGATTAAAGTTTTGTAATCTACCGGTCAGTAAAATAGTCTAGTTACAGTTTATATTTGTGTGCATTTTCTGTGGTTAATATTGATTTTAATAAACAATCAATATGTCTGAAACTCCGTAATCCCAACTGTCTACATTGTTTAACTAATTACGTTGTAGACAGATTGCCCTCCTGAAAAATTGTCATTAATGTAGATGTTGGATTTTGCTTTTAAACCTCTCATACTGCGATTTCAGTAGCTTGTGTATTTAAATTCAAACTAACATATATTAATGATCTAAACATTTTAAAATTTAAGTTATGAAGTTTATAAGATACTGTTATATAAATAAATCATTCAATATTTTTTTTACTTTCAATGGGTTTAAAACAAGTATATTTCTGTATGTTTAACCCCCTGATTTTGGCCCTGTGACCAAATAAACGCAATCACTTTAATCTAATTTACTAGGTACACACAGTGGTTTTAAGAGGTTAATTGCTCCACCTCCCCCTCCAGGGTTAGATGGAGACATATTCCGCATATTCTATATTCATTGTTGCTGGATTAGGAAACACCAGCATAGCTGCTATAGGCACGTCTTCCACAAGCGGGAATTTTGCGCAGATTACCGGAAGGTTAGGATATAGCAGGAAAGGAAAGGGTGGGATGGGACAGGCAGCCAAACTGACCAAGTACCAACTCCCGTACTTCTGTGACAGCTGTGATCAGGCTCAATCAGGTGGACCCGCTCTGCCCTCCAACTGGCCAACTCATCGGATGGGGTATCCATGTACAACAGCCAGGAACCATACATTCTCAGGTTGGGGACCAACCCCTGAGTTTCCGCCCCCAGCCGCTGCAAGTGTAAGGGAAGCCCCAAAGGTGAAAGGGAAGTTTGTCATAATGGACAGCCAAAAAACTTACCACATGTAATGACAACTTCATTTGCTGTAACCAATGTCAGCCTCAAAACTGGTATAGAGCAGTTTTAAGGTTGTCCTGGGACAAATATTCTCTATTGGTCAATGCTAACACACCAAGTTTTAATACAATTAATCAGTATACAAGAGATATATGTTTTTTATTTCTTACTAGCAGTTTCCCGGCGCGCGTTGCTGCGCCCAAATTAAGTTGTTTACTAATTACAGCTGTTATTTTGTAAACACTAAATTTCTAAAACCTGACACTGCACCCTTGTATGCCCTCTGGGTCGGAGCCCTTTGGACAGATTTGCACCAAACTTCACACAAACCATCCTTGAATAATGCTTAATAATGCCTGAAAGTTTCATTACAATCTGTCGAGCGGTTTCGGAGTCCATTGGCTACATATATATATATATATATATATATATATATATATATATATATATATATATATATATATATATATATATATATATATATATATATACATACATACTTCCTCTTTTATATATTTAGATAAGAATAACATCAGACAATGTGCTTAGTTTACTGCTGAATGGAAATTGAAATATTCTCCACAACCATTAGCCGAATGGCCTACTAACGAAATACTAATTTGTTAGTATTTGTTAGTGTGTGGACTGGAGTACTAATTTTTCAGATTTTTGAGATTTTTATGGCAATGAGTTATAAATGTTGAAACCTGTTAAAAATATTAAAAGTTTATGGTACTAAGAAAGGTAAAAAAACTGAATTTTGGGACCTCTTAAGCCCTGTAATTTCTGAACCCGAATTTTTATAAAAAATCAGATGGTATATTTTATTGGAAACCTAATATAAACCACCATAAATAAAAAATCCAAAGATTTTGAAAGCGGCTCCTCAAAACTGCTCTAGACCTATATACTACGTTGTTGGGTACCAAAATATTATGGATAGATCTTTTTGTTCTTACCTCAGGGCTCTGCCTTTACTATCACTCCCAAGTTTAATTTTAATGTTCTTAATTCTATAGTACGTTTTGGAAATCAGTAGAGGAAAAATTCAAGGAAAAACTATCGAGTGTAGGCCTGATGTTGAAATAACTAAAAGAAAAACCTGCAAACTGTAGCAATAAACAAAATTCATTATAATATGTAATAGTTATAATAGATAAAGTTTAAATTAATCTTTCACACTCTGACAAAAAGCAAAACTAAAAGTAGACTTACACATTTAATCTGTTTTACAGTCCAAAGAACCCCCTCAGATTCCCCAGCCATTTGACTCGTTTGACACAACCTCCATAGAACAGACATGGCGGGAGATGGAGCGGTGTGTGGAGTTAGGACTGGTCAAGAGCATCGGGGTCTCCAACTTCAACCAGGGCCAGGTGCAAAGGGTCCTGGACATAGCCACAGTCAAACCAGTTGTGAACCAGGTACAAGACCTAGTGCCTAAAGTTTAAACTAGTAGTTTATTTCTTGCAAATTTTCTGATAATTATTCATTGTGGTAACAAAATAAAATTATAGGTTGTTGGTATATCTAAAGAATCACTTACTCTCAATACATTATTTCCCAAATACTTTATTTGTATACATTGTGTCTAGGGGTCTCAATCCCGGATCTAAATTTCAATCCCGGGATTTCGGGATTGACAAAAGCCGATCCCGGGATCCCGGGATTCCCGTTTTATGCATATCTAGAATATGTTGTTGTGTGATGACAACGCTAATAGAATTTTTTATTACAATTTTAAACTAACTTTAATTTTATCTTACAAACTCGTCAAATCTGGGTAGCTTGACGTTTAGAGTTTTTTAGAGTTTTTATAGAGTTTCCTGAATTGCTTATTTTTTATTGTATAAATAAATGTATGTTTTTTTATTTAACTTGATTGCAATTTGTGTAGTTTTATCAATTATTTCTTGATTAGAGTTAACTCATCATCCCATTATCGTATTTAACAAAAACTCAGGACTACTTCTAGAAATAGAAAATGCACACAAATTAGTGAGTTTCTTGATTAAGTAAAAAATGAGTAACTTCAAATGGAATGCCTGCTTGAAATAATCCCTTTTTCCTTTTGACTTTATTGTGTTGAGTTCCGTTTGTGTTTGGAAACTACAGTAGTATGGTACTCTTTGATAATATACATTCTGTGGTAGAGGTGGGAGGTATCGCACTGCATATTGTGCTTCATTTAAATAATCCTATAGTAATTTTTTATTTGGTTGTTTGTTCTTTATTTGCTAGATTAGAAACGGGTGAAATATTTGAAAAATATCTCTTATAAATGGTTTTAGGGCACCTTAACTTATTATCACGGTTGATTTGGTTTAGAATAATTTTTCATTACAATGGAATGGGCTCCCTAGCAAGTGAGAGTCTTAAGGCAAAAATTGAAAAAAAAAAAATCAAATGGAGATAACAGAAAAATATATAATTTAATTTGATAATAATCCATGAGATATATGATGAATGATCTGTATGACACAGCCACATATTCGTATTGTATGTTGCTGAACCAGAGGCCGTTGGAAGAAATCTTCAAGAGAGAGGAAGTTGTAAAGATGGTTAATCACCCTTAATCCTTCTCGACCCAGTACCCTACTCGCTGATAGAATTCTGCAAGTGTGTGGATATTGTGTTGGAAGGCTATTCACTCTTAGGCTCTCCGACTTGACCCAACGCCCCACCGGATACAGTCATCATCATTAGTAACACACGCTTTCAGGTCGAGTGCCACATATTGCTGAACCAAAAGCCGCTGATAGAGTTCTGCAAGAGTGTGGATATTGTGATGGAAGGATATTCACTCTTAGGCTCTCCGACTCGACCCAACGCCCCACTGGATACAGTCAACATGATTAGTAACACATGCTTACTTTCTGTCAGGTCGAGTGCCACATGTTGCTGAACCAAAAGCCGCTGATAGAGTTCTGCAAGAGTGTGGATATTGTGGTGGAAGGCTATTCACTCTTAGGCTCTCCGACTCAACCCAACGCCCCACCGGATACAATCATCATCATTAGTAACACACAATTTCAGGTCGAGTGCCACATATTGCTGAACCAAAAGCCGCTGATAGAGTTCTGCAAGAGTGTGGATATTGTGATGGAAGGCTATTCACTCTTAGGCTCTCCGACTCAACCCAACGCCCCACTGGATACAGTCTTCATCATTAGTAACATATGCTTACGTCTGTCAGGTCGAGTGCCACATGTTGCTGAACCAAAAGCCGCTGATAGAGTTCTGCAAGAGTGTGGATATTGTGGTAGAAGGATATTCACCCTTCGGCTCTCCTACTCGACCCAACGCCCCACCGGATGCGGCCAACCTTTTTCATGACCAGAGGATTCTACAAGTGGCTGCCAGGCACAGCAAAACGAGCGGCCAGGTCGTACTAAGATACCTGGTAAGTTTATTAGATACCAGGAAAGTTTATTTTGGTACCATATCTTAAATTAGTTAACCCTTAGACAGCCATGTTTTTAAGGGGAGTGGTTGAGTCTGTGTTGGTTTTTTATGATTTTGTATGCCTGAACATTAATTATCCTGTAAAACATGCTTTCAGTGGACACACTCACCGTAACGATAGTAAATTGTAGTAAAACCGATGGTCAGATTGGCAATTTACAGAGAATTCTTCCATCCCGTCAGCTTGAAAACATGTCGTCCACCGTTTGCTTAATGTCTTCTCTCCCCTTAAACTTATAACCACAGACAGGTGAACACTCCATGTGAGCATATTAAAACCACTGACAAAGAAGGGACTCAAACCCAGGGGCGGCCCGTCAATTTTTCAGCGCCCGTGCAAAGACCAAATTTGCCGCCCCCCCGCCCCCTCATCAACCATAACCTCCCTACCCAATAGTTCTGAGATAGACTGTCACTTGCGCGCCTCGCTCCCTCGCTTGTTGTTGCGTTCGCGATGTTTCTGGTTCCGTGCTATGCTGATCACCTGAAATGACACATTCAGGTATGGAACACATTCAGATAAGAGACTTGTGTAGGTCAAAATCTTGATTTCATATATTATCGTCCTGGAAATGTATCCCGTTTCCAATCTTCCGCGCGCACTAAACTTTTGCCATAAAAAAAATCAAAACCTCAAATAATTAAAAAATCGAAATTATTAAAACAACAAATTTGCACACTTGTAGTCAACGTATCACAATAAACTGTGTATCATAAAACAATTATGGGTTTCTTTATGAAAAATAATAATTAAAACAAACCCTTAAAACTGAGTAGGAACGGTAAAGTGCATACTGATAACAGTACATCTGTTCTGAGCGTGGGAAAGATTTCGTCCAGGGTAACCAAAACAATAATCAAAACGCTGATCAAAACCGACCGCGATTCTGACGGTTTCTGGAATCTGTGAGGCTGAAGTTTGCGATGGATACAGCAAAGTTTGTTTAGAGTTATTTTCGTTTTTGAAAAAACTAATGTTTTCTGAATATAGTATTTGTTTATTGATTCTAATGTATAACACGTTTTTCAGTTATACGGACTCTATCTTCAAGTATTTAATCTTTAAGGTTTTGTGTAGCTATAAAGCTCATTTTATTTTTTTTTACTCTGTGATATATTGAATCTTATCTTCTAAAAGTGTTTGGATCAATTAAGTTAATACCAATGACTCTAAAAACTCAAGTTGGGTGCAAACATGTTTTTTTCGTTATTACTATACTGTGATATACTGTCGCAACTTATTTAAAGAATTGCTAATTTGTTAAGAAATACAGATGATTAGTCAATTAACCACGACCAGAGCTCAAATAATCTTAATCTGTAGTGAGGAGAAGTATATGTTCAATTCTTAACATTTCCCACTCCATCTCCAATACTCCGAAATGTCTCAGTTGATAAATAACAACTTAGTTGAAATGGTTACTAAACAGACGGAACGATAAACTATAATTTTCAAAGTAAGCTAAACAAGTGGACGTTACAAGTAACGACGCAAGGGGGAGCCAAAATTTGAGGAGGGTGCATCATATTTCCCCCTTATTTCATATAATACTAAACTCTAAAAAAATACTAAATAATACTATAATACTAAATTTATTCAAACTCAATACCAATCAGAATGCCCTGAAGTTGTTACAAACCAATAGAGGTCAAAACAACTGCTCGTTTTGGAATAGAGGGGAGCAGAAGTTGTATTATGTGATATGTAAATTTAATGTTAAGTATGGTGAAGGTACAAAATATGGTGAATACTCATAACTTTCCATCAAATATTGCTTTTCAACAACTTATAATACTAATATACAACAATTTACAAAATCAGTTTGGTTTTTATATATTTACAAAATACTTTATGTTAGCGCTATGGCCTATGCCGCCCACCCCGCACCAGGTGGCGTACCGACGGGGAGGTGTGGGGCGCGGTCCGCCCCAGGCCCCGCTTTGTCATAGGCCCCCAAATTTTGAAAAATTTTCGAAAGTCTGAACGAGTATTTCCCGCCGATCTCCGGAGAATCGCTACCGATCTACTGTCGTATTTTCGGCTGTTATTACGTAGTAAATTCGTCATTTTTGGACAGTATTTTGTTTTCCGTCGACGTTTATAGCCGATATTGCGCGGCAAGGACGTTAATTCCAGATTATATAATCTGCAACGTCTTCGATTACGGCCGATAAAATGTGTTTCGGTCGCCATTTACACAGTTAGGTTGTTTTTCATGTGTAATACATAATGTTATGTCTCGTAATTTTCGGCCGATTTTACCTGGTCCGATCGTCTTTGACGGCCGTTTACTACGTGATTTGGCAGGTCACGATCGTCCAAAGATTGTTGGGAAATACTCGCTCGAACTTTGGAGTATTTTTCAAAACTTTGAGTTCATTTGACTATTTAAATACTGACATTTTGAGTACTCGCACGCCCCTAATACATCGTATTATATATGAATAGGCATTCCTCTTCAACTCCTAATGTATATATAGGCCCCTACAAATACATCCGCCGCCCCAGGCCCCCAACTACGACGGTACGCCAGCGATCCCATGACCCGTTATGAGCGCCGAGCGCCGCCCCCCCAAAAGCGCCGCGCCCCGCGCGCCCCGTGCTGGAGCACGGCTCGCACTGCCCTAGAGCCGGTACTGCTCAAACCCTCGATTAAAGTGCTATCATAGCCCCTTAGACCAGGAGGTATCAAACTCTACTTGCTGGATGAGTTAGTTCAGTTTTTCCACCAATGTCAGACGGAGAGTACAGGTGAAACTCATAACAGTATGATATAGCTTGTACAGTAATAAAGCAATGTTTTTGGGTAGCACATGTAAAAGGGGGTGTGCCATCTGGCCGGTAAGGCGTTCGGTAGGCAGTAGTCTCCAGCCAGCACCAAAACGGTTCGACCAATCAGAGCGGGCTCGCTACTGGCACCTTGCGATCGAGGCGTCTTCATTCATATGGTGAAAGCGCTGAGCATCAGGTCTACCAATATTGTTAAAACAGAAAACTGAAATATTGCAGAATCAATCTTTGGATTATTCGGGTTTATTGTGTAGTTATCTGTCAATTTTAATAAAGATTTTACTCATGTACTGATTAGTATATTCACTTAAATTAGATGTTATTTAAATATATTGTAAGTGAGCAGAGTAGGCCTAGGGAATATAAATCTTATCCGTGTTATACTGTGTTTTATCAGGTCTTTTAAACGTAAATTGAAAAGTAGGTCTTATATTTTACCAACGAATTGTCTAATACTTCCTTCATATTTCAATCTGCGAAGTTGGCAGTCGTACTGTCAGCAGTGTTTCTGCATCCTGTCAGTTTGGTTAAAATATTATCAGTTTGTTGTGATTTCATTGGCTAGCAAAGGTTTTACTCATTAAGTAGCCGGCCCAACGCGATCACCCCAAGCAAAAGCTGGTATATTGATACTTGGCGTTTGAAGAGTTAATGAACCCTTATAAACTTAAAAGCAAAGGTATATATTTTGGTTTGAACATGTTTGGAATGTGCTTTGTGGCTAAAACAGGCTAGAGCCAATGGATCAGGAAATTTAAATATCCCAAGTAGCATATTTTAAAGTACCGGTAACATTTCAAAAAAGATTAAGAGCTTTTATACAGTTGTACTTATTTTAAAATAGTTTTAAACTTGTATTGAAATAATTTTGAAACAGTTACATTTTAAAAATTTAAACTTTATTTTAAAATTATTTCAAACTTATATTAAAGTTGTTTAAAACTTGTATTGATACAATTTTAATATGAGATTTTGCTAACAAGATCAAACAAGTTTTTAAATTGTTTCAAACTCGTATTCAAAACATATTGATTCAAGTAATTTTACTTATATCAACATTGTTTGAAACCTGTATTGATACAAATTTAATATGAGATTTTACTAAAAATATCAAAATAGTTTTTAAATTGTTTCAAACTCGTATCAAAACTATTTTAATATTTTACTTATATTGATATTGTTACAAAACAATATTAATATTATAAGTTTTAACAATTTTCAAGCTACTTGGGATGTTGCTTTATATTTGTTTATGACTTAACATTGCATAACTATATTATTGTTCATTCTTTAAAAGAGATCCCAAAATATTTTGAAACTTCGATTTTACTAATAAGTGATGGAAAACGTCCGCAAAAATTCCTTAAATAACTTATATAATTGTATTTTTGTTGTAATACCTTCACCTTTCAATGGAAGTTAACTAAACAATATTTTCATACATTCATTGTTGCTGGATTAGGAAACCCCAGCATAGGCTAGCAGAGTGCTAGGAACGTCTTCCACAAACGGGAATTTTGTGCAGGTTACCAGAAGGATAGGATATAGCAGAAAAGGAAAGGGTGGGACAGGCAGCCAAATTGACCTTTCAGAGGGCCAACTCCCGTGCTGCTATGACAGCTGTGATCAGGCTCAAACAGGCAGACCCGTTCTGTCCCCCAAATGGTCAATTCAACTGGCTCAACATATTTAGTACCAAGAAAATTGTATACTCTGTGATCAATGTTGTGTGAAATATCTAATATTTTTTAATATTGTCATGTGAATTTGATTTGTGGTTGAGTTTTATAAACCTCACCACTTTAATGGTAACCTCCTATTACTCTCTTCCAACTCCTCCTACACTTCTGGTAATCTACTTCTCTGCTGTGTTTCCATGAGTCCAAGTTCTCTATACACTTTATTGACCGATTTGTACTGTTAGTGCATTTCACTGTTTTGTGTTAGTCGTCTTTTAACTTAGTAGAAACAGTAACTATAAATACTGAAGTAGACTTCTCATTGCCATTATAAAATCTGTCCCTAGTTATGTGTATGCCATGATTCAATGAGGACGTAGTTCTTAATAATCACCAACAGGGTACACTGCTGTCAACTATTACTTACCCTCTCAAGGAGGGGATATTACAATAGTTGGTGTGTCAGGAAACAACCATAATTTGAGTATCACTTCCTTTCTAGGGTGGAGTTATTTTACAAGTTAACGTAAACAACTAAAATAAATAGTTGACAACAGCACAATCTGTCGGTAACCTAATCAAACTACGTCCACTTCAAATTCTAGCATACACTAAAAGTGGGGCAGCTGGGCCATATGGATGGGATGTCTCCTTCAGTATTTATAGTCAACGGTAGAAAGGTCTGTTTGATGTTTCTTTAGAACAACCCAAAGGTTTTGGAGCTTGTTTCAGTGCCGTTGTTATTGTAGAATGCTTATACTAATTACTTGACTCGGAACTATTGTACAGTTCTTTCCTCCTTAATTTGAAACATTTGTTTGATGCTTGGTACAATTTTACATTTTGTCTGTGAAGTACTTTTTCATCAGGTTTAAAATAAAACGCTAAAATATTAAGAAAAAGTTGTTTAAATTAATATTTGGAAATTTGTTTATTGAATAATAATTTTTTTTTAAACAGCTCACAAACAAATTTGTCCTTAAAATACCTTTAATATAAGATGTACTTCATAATTTTCTTCCCATAAATAAACGAGATATCAAGTTTGTTTGTTTTTTAATTCTTAAGGAGTAAAAATTCATCATAGCCGCTGTCTCCATCATCTTCTCACGTAAATCAATTTTGGTTAAATACTGTGTATCAACTAGTTTTTTTTTTCAAAATACAATCAATATACTTAGACTTTCAATCAAAGAGTCATGGGTTTTTTATTCCCAGGTTGTCCACTGCAGCAAAGGAGTGCCAAAAGGAAGGGAGGAGGATATACTTCCAAATTTTGAGTAACAGCAATATAAAAAAATTAATTTCAGAGGAAGGAACTTAAAATCTTTAATTAATGTGCAATTTTGCAATGCATATTTGCGTCAAGAGTTTATTACAGTGGGGATTTTGAACTACTTTACTTGTTCAGTGTTTAGAATGCCTCCGATATTGAAAATAAACAAATAATCAGTCAAATGAAACTAAGGATCAGACTTAACCTGTGATTGCAGATACAGCTAGGCATTGTTGTTCTGCCCAAATCTGTGACTCCAAGACGCATCAAGGAGAATCTGGAGCTGTTCAACTTTGAGCTGAGCCCACAGGAGATGATGACTCTGGCCTCGTTGGATTGCCACCACAGAATGTTCCCTTACCTCCCGTGAGTACTGGTGCTATACACACATATAAGCCCTACAACTTTGAGCTGAGCCCCCAGGAGATGGTGACTCTGGCCTCGTTTGATTGCCACCACAGAATGTTCCCTTACCTCCCGTGAATACTGGTACTATACACACTTATAAGCCCTACAACTTTGAGCTGAGCCCCCAGGAGATGGTGACTGGCCTCGTTGGATTGCCACCACAGAATGTTCCCTTACCTCCCGTGAGTACTGGTGCTATACACACATATAAGCCCTACAACTTCAAGCTGAGCCCCCAGGAGATGGTGACTGGCCTCGTTGGATTGCCACCACAGAATGTTCCCTTACCTCCCGTGAGTACTGGTGCTATACACACATATAAGCCCTACAACTTCAAGCTGAGCCCCCAGGAGATGGTGACTGGCCTCGTTGGATTGCCACCACAGAATGTTCCCTTACCTCCCGTGAGTACTGGTGCTATACACACTTATAAGCCCTAAAACTTGAGCTGAGCCCCCAGGAGATGGTGACTCTGGCCTCGTTTGATTGCCACCACAGAATGTTCCCTTACCTCCCGTGAATACTGGTACTATACACACATATAAGCCCTACAACTTCAAGCTGAGCCCCCAGGAGATGGTGACTGGCCTCGTTGGATTGCCACCACAGAATGTTCCCTTACCTCCCGTGAGTACTGGTGCTATACACACTTATAAGCCCTACAACTTGAGCTGAGCCCCCAGGAGATGGTGATTGGCCTCGTTGGATTGCCACCAGAGAATGTTCTCTTACCTCCCGTGATTACTGGTACTATACACACTTATAAGCCCTACAACACTGAGCTGAGCCCCCAGAAGATGGTGACTGGCCTCGTTGGATTGCCACCACAGAATGTTCCCTTACCTCCCGTGATTACTGGTACTATACACAGATATAAGCCCTACAACTTTGAGGTGAGCCCCCAGGAGATGGTGACTCTGGCCTCATTGGATTGCCACCACAGAATGTTCCCTTACCTCCCGTGAGTGCTGGTACTATACACACTTATAAACCCTACAACTTGAGCTGAGCCCCCAGAAGATGGTGACTCTGGCCTCGTTGGATTGCCACTACAGAATGTTCCCTTACCTCCCGTGAGTACTGGTACTATACACACATATAAGCCCTACAACTTCGAGCTGAGCCCCCAGGAAATGGTGACTGGCCTCGTTGGATTGCCACCACAGAATGTTCCCTTACCTCCCATGAGTACTGGCACTATACACACATATAAGCCCTACAACTTTGAGCTGAGCCCCCAGAAGATGGTGACTCTGGCCTCGTTGGATTGCCACTACAGAATGTTCCCTTACCTCCCGTGAGTGCTGGTACTATACACACTTATAAGCCCTACAACTTGAGCTGAGCCCCCAGGAGATGGTGATTGGCCTCGTTGGATTGCCACCAGAGAATGTTCCCTTACCTCCCGTGAGTACTGGTACTATACACACTTATAAGCCCTACAACTTTGAGCTGAGCCCCCAGGAGATGGTGACTCTGGCCTCGTTTGATTGCCACCACAGAATGTTCCCTTACCTCCCGTGAATACTGGTACTATACACACATATAAGCCCTACAACTTCAAGCTGAGCCCCCAGGAGATGGTGACTGGCCTCGTTGGATTGCCACCAGAGAATGTTCCCTTACCTCCCGTGATTACTGGTACTATACACACTTATAAGCTCTATAACACTGAGCTGAGCCCCCAGAAGATGGTGACTGGCCTCGTTGGATTGCCACCACAGAATTTTCCCTTACCTCCCGTGAGTACTGGTGCTATACACACTTATAAGCCCTACAACTTTGAGCTGAGCCCCCAGGAGATGGTGATTGGCCTCGTTGGATTGCCACCAGAGAATGTTCCCTTACCTCCCGTGAGTACTGGTGCTATACACACTTATAAGCCCTACAACTTTGAGCTGAGCCCCCAGGAGATGGTGATTGGCCTCGTTGGATTGCCACCAGAGAATGTTCCCTTACCTCCCGTGAGTACTGGTACTATACACACTTATAAGCCCTACAACTTCAAGCTGAGCCCCCAGGAGATGGTGACTAGCCTCGTTGGATTGCCACCACAGAATGTTCCCTTACCTCCCGTGAGTACTGGTGCTATACACACTTATAAGCCCTACAACTTGAGTTGAGCCCCCGGGAGATAGTGACTCCGGCCTCGTTGGATTGCCACCACAGAATGTTCCCTTACCTCCCGTGAGTACTGGTACTATACGCACTTATAAGCCCTACATCTTTGAGCTGAGCCCCCAGGAGATGGTGACTGGCCTCGTTGGATTTCCACCACAGAATGTTCCCTTACCTCCCATGAGTACTGGTACTATACACACTTATAAGCCCTACAACTTTGAGCTGAGCCTCAGGAGATGGTGACTCTGGCCGCGTTGGATTTCCACCACAGAATATATTATAAGCCTATTACAAACCTCCCTAGCCTATATTTTATTTACCTACCTTTCTTTACATAACCGTAGTCTAGATACTCAATGATTAGTCAAGTAAAAATACATCATAGCTAAATTTATTAAAGAAAACAATTGAAAAAGTGAACAAAATTAGAGTTATTGAATTATAGTTATAAAATTATTTTACAAATATATGCTCCGGCTCTCAAATGTAGGCTATGATGACTCTTATCTCAAGGGTGGTTCTTCTTTGTCATGGGACATAAAAAATAATTATTATCAAAATTTCAAATAACCTTAATTAAAATACCTAATTAAACAAAATTTAGTTTCCTTTTTTAGCAATGGTTGCTACCTAACAAAGAGCTTTGCTGAAATGGATTTAGTATTTTCTTATTTTGGAATCTGGAAGTGCATATTAACTTAGTTGTAATTATTATTCTTGATAGTTCAATTTAGAATTCTTGATAATATTCTTCTTCTGGATATGAGTTTCTTTAAAAGTTCAATAAATAAATTTCTTACCAAAGATGCTCCATGTGGTTGTTTGATTACCTAATTTTAAAAAATCTTTGTCCTTGTTTCAAAAGTTCTTTGGTTTAATTTGGAAAATTTAGTTAAATACAATTAAATCAAAGATAGTTTGCAAATAATTTAGATTAAAATTTAAAATATTCAAATGGATTCAAAATTTATGATTATTTGGTTCAATATGTCTCTCTTCTTCAGCTTCCCATTTCACAATTTTAAGATTTTTTGAATTTCTTTCACTTCCTTTTCACACAAGAATAGCCACTGCACTATTCATTTATTCACTGCTAACCATTGCACTATAGATCTTATTCACTGATCTTATCACTTTTTCTATACTTGTATCATACTATCTGTAAACCATTTGGTAGCTGTTAACAGCACGTTAATAGTAAAATAAATCAATTTAAAAACACTATTTAATTTTAAAATAAATATATGTTACATTTCATATAGGGTATCAAATTTATCAAGTTGTGAGAGAAAATATTCACTTACAGAGTTTATATGCCTGATATAATTACAATTAATTGTTATTTATTAGCCTTTACATTAAGTAACCTCAACATTATGATTTATTTCATACTATTATTTAAGATTCAAAAGTATTATACAAATCATATACATTATAAAAAAAATACTCAGAGAAGTGAAAATATGTGCTCTAATATAATAACAATATCATACCTCTGTGGACTCTTTATATTGTACATTTTATCCTCACTTTATTGCCGTCTGATTGGCTGTCAGTTTTGGAAAACGTTTCATTTAATACAGACCCTATCCTATATTTTAGCATTTTTATTTCATTCCAAGCTTTAAATAAATAGGCCATTTTTTTAAATTTATTATTTTAACAATATTTCTTTGTTTCAGAGCAAAGGAACATCCTGATTATCCTTTCCAGGATGAATTGGCAGTCATTAATTCAGAAACAACTTATGACCCACTATCGTGACAAAAGAAACTAATTTTAAGCAAAAATAAACAAAAGTAATTATAATAAACTATTTTTATTTATAAACAAAACATGCTTTAAAAAAGTATTTATCTTATAAAATTATATTTTTTGTAATCCAGAGACTGCTTCTGATTAGTTGTTTATATTTAGTGTGCTTTTATAACTATGAATTTTTTTTACATTTTGACAGGCAACAATCCAAATCTGATTTTGGAACTATGTAAGGGTTTCATTTCTAATAAAGTATCATTAAGCAATAGCCCAAGGACCTATGGCGGCTGGATCCATTTACTGACCTTCTAAATATACACTATATACAAGGTTAAGTCCTAACTTTGCCTCAATAAATGAAGAGTTTTTGTTGTTAAGGCAATTTTTTAAACAGAAAGCTCTGTTCTGAACCATTTTTGACAATTGACACATTATACAGATTACCGCAATCTGTCTGTGCAAAGTTCTGTCTGGTTTTAAATGGTCGATTCTTCCATTCCAAAGGGCCCCATAACACAGTTTTACAGCATAAAACTATTTTATTAGCTATATAAACACACAAACTACTGAAATGACAACACAGCCTGTGCAGCGCTATTATCATTTATTATGAATTCTCAGCTGATACCTTATGTCATTACTTTTTGTGTGATTCAGAAAATGGTTTCAACCATGGATTGTTTTGCTGAACACAGTTAAAAACAAGGTATACTATGATTGCTACACCAATGCTGCCTATACACCTTAAACATTTACAAATCCAGCTACTCGTTCAATACTAGTATATAAGTAATCTTTAGTCAATATTAAGGTGAGGAAGGTTTGAAAAATGTTTGAGAATTCTGCTGTAGAGCTAGTAAGTGAAAGATTTCATTCCCTATTTTGTGTTTGCTATATGTATTTTTAATTGTAAGTGTTTCAACGCCAAAGACAGTTTTCTGTTTATATATTTTGATAGGGAAATGTCCAAATCCTGGTCTTGATACATTTTTCTTCCACTCCATTTAATGATGGTAAAAGTAATGTTCTCAACATTTTTGAAATTTTATTATAATGAAATGACTTGTTCTTGGTGGGGTAAGTTTATTTTTTAATTATTTGGGCAACACCTTCATTATTAGTACTCAAATTAAACCTGGATCCCCAATCAATCTTGTAAAATACACACAAAACACGAATACACACTATGTCCCGACGTTTTGAGTAAACAAAAAAAAACACGCCTCTTCGGGGAATTCTTAATGTTGCCCATGATGTTTGACGAGGAGTCGCTCAGAGTGTCTTATCGTTACATACTCTTTTTTAAGTTGGGATTTGTGGGTTTTTATGGCTTTTTTTGAGTGTGGTTTGGTTGTGTTGTTGTGCTCCAGTAAAGGCATTGCAGGATATATTTCTAAAAAAAAATCACTAAAATATGTTCTATACATGCTAACAGTAGCATCCTTTTACCTAATAATAGAATGTAAAGTACAGACTTAACATTCTATTATTAGGTAATATAAAGGATATATTGATATAAATAGGGCTAAAAGAGAGAAAGTATGTGTCAGTTTTCTATTACCATTTATTAACTTATTTATCATCTTCTCTGAATGTGCCAATGAACAGGCGAGAGTTATTTAGCACAAGAGTTACAATTGATCCTCGACCGTGTATTTTGACCCTAATACTTAATATTTTCCGAGCCTTAGACATGTATATATGTCGGACTAAATTTCCCATAGTGTGCTTTTGATGAATATAAATGCTTCCCAATGTATGTTAAAACCTGGCGAATAAGTGCATTAAAACATGTAAACTTGGTTTAGTTGTTGGATATTTGTTTCTGTGATATTTACAATAAATTTAAGCATTGACTTTAAACCATTATTCTGTTTATTTTAGTGGTAGGGCTACATTAAAAAAAAAAATATAAAAATTAAAAGAAAAAATAACAAAAATAAATATTAAAAAGTCATAAGCAATTATTTTAACCATGGGAGTAGTGAACACAATATTTATTTATCAAATAATAATAGAAAAATGTATTACAAATCTGTTTTTCCACAAATCAAACACTAGTTACACTAAGTGGATTAGGGCTTTGCTCCTTGGTCGCCACTGCTTTCTTTTAGTCAAGTGTGTAGTAAGAAAATATTTGTTGTGACACACGTCTTTGTAAGTGTGTGCTTTGCCTTTGCCTTTGTCTTGTGGTTGATCAAACAACAAATATTCTCTAAACGTAGTCCAAGATTGACCTGTCCAGCACACACCTCGCCATAGCAGTCTGATAAGAGAAATAAAGAAAGGTTATAACCAGTTTTTCCAGACCAAGCAACACTATGTCTCAAACAATTGTGACTTTACACAATTTCAAAGCATTTTATACAAAAATATAAAGAGTTAAAATTATAATACACGTTTTTGAAAGTGTTAATAAACAAACAAATGTTAAGAAGATTTATTATTTCTCATTACGACTAACTTTATATAATGTACTGTGTTTACCATCTTCATTGAAATCAGCACTGATCTAGTTATGAATATGCTTTGACTTTTGGTTTTTCCACATAATTCTTTTTCAAAATGGCGACAGTTGGAAACATTTATGTTAAATATTTAAATACTTTACAAACAAATCCAATGACAAACAGTGTCTAGATAGTTTTAAGGAAATCTACTGATGTATCATTTTTTAAAGATTGAATATCAGACAACAAAGAAAACTGAAATTTATCGTTCAAAAGTAGGGTTATTTGGCTGCTGATGAATACAACCATCCCTACTTTTCATCACTAAACTTGATTTTTGTCCTTTAATGTAACCAATAAAAAATAGATCATTCTCTAAATAAAAAACATGGTCTAAAAACTGTCTAAATATTTGTTTTATATTTTTATTACTGAACATTTTTTGTCATAATTTATTAACATTTAAATTATGTAACTGCCACCATATTTGGAAATGGAATGTAATAGGAAAACAAAATTGGAAAGTAAAATTAGAGCTACTTAAACCTAAATATTCTACCTAAGACTCACATAGTTTTTTATGTTTTTGAGATATTAAGGTTTTTACAGAGTCGTAGCCAGAAAACGGATAAAGATAGGACACACTTATTCAATTGCATGGTATTTGTTTAAAAAAAAAAAATGGTTCAGTAAAGTTTTGGAAGGTTTAATACACTGAAAGTTATTGGATATTATTTAAAAAACTTTCTAATTTTTGTTTGACGATTTTTGGGTGTTGCTATTGTGTTTTGATAAACAACCATCTTCAGCGCTTTGCCTTATGGGCTTTCAAACTTCCAGTGTTAATCTTATGGAAGAATTGTAATGAATTGAATTGAACAATGTTGATACATTATCAAAACACAGCACAACAGCAGGAAAAGATATTCCAAGCATACCAAAATGCAAATAAAATAACTACTGTAATAGGTTGGCAACACAATAAATAACTTCGTTTGAGCTGAATGATCCCGTAAGAAAAATATTTGCTCAAATTTTAGAAACTAGACACACTCATTATTATTATTATTATTATTATTATTATTGATTTTTTAATTTTTATAGTAATTCAAATTCTACTTTGACAAAACGAATAAATTAACTGAAACTCCATATATTGTGTCAAATTACACACAATTTGAATTTATATCTAACTTAGTATAAAAATTTGATATATAAATAGAATTACAATTTTCATAGTTTAAATACTTTACTTTAAGACTTTTAAAAGCCAGATTTCAACAAAATCTTCCTAGATTGAAGTGTTTAAAATGCCCAATGCAATAAAATAGGAGTTTTATAATGATAAAGCCAAATGAGCTGTAACACATCCATAAAAAGCAAATGCAAGATAACAAAAGTGAGTATATGAGTAAGATATTAGTTTATGACCAGTACGGGCCACAGTTAAACTGCTGTAAAAACAACGGACAATAAAGTTGGACAGGTACGCCACCACAGAACCCTCCTCTGTATACTGTAGAATGCCAGAAATGTAGAATCAGAGCTATCTTTAACATGTAGGGGTGATTAAAGCTGCAGCAAGCAAGATGAATACTATTCTTTTTATCTATATTTTTAAATGAATTTCTTAATTTTTGTCCGGTGATGTTTGACCTCTAAAAAACTATGATTTTAGATACATATTTGGTATCAGTCGAAAGCTCTTAACCTCTAGATGTGCCTTTTGGGGTTTTGAAAAACATCCAACTTCAGGGCTCTGCCTCATTGGATTGGCTCTTAAAGTTCCAATGTTAATCTTATGGAGTTATAGTTTAGTCAAACAGCTGATTATAATGTAAACAGTTCAAAACATCTGACTCGGCCTGCGAGATCCCCGTGCGGAGAACGGGACACATGCTAGTCTATTTAAATAATTTAAGGCAATTTTGAACTGGTAGGTTAAAATTTGAATGTAAAAGGGTTCAACCCCCACTCACATTAGGCACGTTTGTTTAGCTACAAAATATTGTTTTAGGAAAAGATTCACAAGGAACCACTTTTATAAATTTTCTCCATAAATAAACTTGTTATGATATTTAAAAATATTTCACCTTGATCATAATTCTGAAGGTTTGAATTTGAATTGCATGTAGCGTATTAATAATATAGATATTCACTGTTCGTAAATTTAAAAGCGACTGAACACCATTTGAATGTTAAAACACGAATGTTCGCGAGTACTATCTTAAAATTTGAGTAAAAATTTTGATATTATTTTAAATTAAAGGGTCAAATTAATATTCGGTGCTATGTGCGGTTGAATTTGGAAATAAAAACATGCTGGAATTTAATCCAAATTTATGTTTTGTCTTTTATCTGTAGTCCTAGACAACCTATTGGACAACCTATTAACGATTTTCTTCCTAAATTCTCCATGCGTTCAAATGTTCTGGTTACATTTAGTTTTATCGGATGACAATCAGTTATATAAAATTTAATTATGAATTTGTGTTTAAATCTTCTTCATCTGCACATTAGTCATCGGTTGAATGACTACCTATTCACACTACTAAAAACTACAACTATTAAAAAAATACAATGTTATAGGATTTGTATTTTATTTTAATGTTAATAGTTTGATCTACTGTGCTTATTCAGTATTTATCATGAGAGTTCAACAAAAACGTTCCATTTTATATCCTGTACAAAATATGTCAATATTTACTAGGTCTAGTGAAGTGAAATGAAGTTTTAACGTATTGCATTCTTTAGAAAGACTATTTTAATGTCATATCTAAAATAATAATGTAGTAATATATTAATCTAGTAATGTTTGAATAGTAAATAAACTTTTTAGCGAATTTCCCCTATAGGGAAGAAGCTATTACCGTAGGTGGCATGGTACCATACTTTACCTGAGACTATGATAACGGTTTGTTTTGAGGTCCCCAGATGCCAAAAACACTATTCGTTCAAATGTATATATATGTCTATGTCTATATATATGTGTGTGTGTGTTGTGTGTGTGTGTGTGTGTGTGTGTGTGTGTGTGTGTGTGTGTGTGTGTGTGTGTGTGTGTCCGTTACCGCGATAACTTTTGAAAGGAATGTCCGATTTTGATGAAATTTTGTACAAATGTGTAGAGTTCAAACAAATTTATGACATTAAGTTCGAAAACCAGATCGATCGGACTTTGGGAAGGAAGTTTTATGGGGGTTTCAAATTTCCTGAAAATCAGTTTTTTGAATTTTTTCCCCTAAAATTTTAAAAACACTCAATTTTGGTTATAGCCATTTTATAGAGCTTAAAAAACAAATAATTTGGTATTTTGAATCATTAACCTAGGTTAAGTGGTTGTAGAGAAAAGTCAAGAAACGTGTCCATAAAATTTCCCATGTTAAATCTTATGGGAAAAAGGTTTTTGGATTTTCCTCAGATAATTTTCTTAAAAACATCATATTTATTTTTACCAATCAGTTTAGCTCTACAAAAAAACCATTTTGGTGTTTTAATTGTTGTTCTAAGTCCAACCGTTGCAGAGATATTCAAAGAGCTAAACATAGTACGTTGTCCAATGTTATCCTTATGGAGGATAAATAAAATTTGACATTTTGATTATTTCTGAATGAATATTGATGAAACTTGGTATGTGGCTTCAACTAGTTGTGGTATATTGATATTTGCATAAATAGAGTTTTTTGTTGATTTTCCCTGTAGCAGCAAACCTGCAAACTCGGCCCCCACGTTATTCATATGCAGAATAAGTCAAGTTTTATATCTCCCTTAGTTATGAACCTAAATTAATAAAATTTGGTATGTAGCTTTACCTGGTAGAGTTATATTGATAATTGCAAATATACTCATTTCTTGTCTTCCTCGTTGCAGCAATCCTGCATACTCAGCCAAAATGTTATTCTTACGCGAATAAATAAAATGCTATATATCACTTATTTATGAATGTATTTTTGTGAAACTTGGTAAGTGGTTCTATGTAGTAGCGAGGCACATATATATGGGTTAGAAATTCGCTGAGTGCGCAAGTTTTCAGGTTTTTGCTGGGTGCGATGGGGGTATTTCAATAAACATTTTTCAGGTTGAATAAACACCCAATGTCTTACTGTGGGTTCTTCTAAGTTGAGTTCAGGGCAGCTAGTATTACAGTTTCGTCTCTGAGCAACTATGATATGCCATTTAATTTGTGTATAATTATAATATCATATGTTTCATTCTTACGGCAACCCAGACAAATCACAACTTAAACAAGTATTGTAACTTGATTACCATAGTTTTTATGAAATACATAAACTGTCAACCATACTTGTAATAGTTTGTTACATTGACAGAGTGCATTCAATATTTTATAATTTGTAATTTTTTTATTCAGTTTATACAAATTTTTCACCATTGCATATATGGTAACTTTATAAAGCTTATCAATTTGTTGAGCCTACTTATATTTTACAGAGAAATTTGTGTCACAATGATGACGAACCTTTCACAAGTTCATTCCTTTTATAGCTTTCCAGAGCAAACAGTTGGCTAGGACTTAACGAAATGTAATACTTCTTAGTAAAGTTTATCTTAAGATCTCAAGCCGTTATCAATATTATGGGATAGCAACATCTTTCCACAAACAACTAAAAAAAAACAAAAAAAAAACAGTTTACTTAGATTTAAACCCGTTCCTGTGATAATAAAACTCAATAATTTTGAATTAAGGAAAGAAGCTGGTTTTCAAATTAAAATATATATCAATATTTAAGGTAAAGTAAGAGGCGCCGGGAATGACTTGAGGGAGGCGGTATAAACAAATTATCTAACCGCAGATTGCGGCGTTGATAAACTCAATTAATAACTCCTCAGCCCCCCCCCACCATAACAATCCTCCACCCCTCCCCCACCACAGCTGCCATCACACCACCTGATGAATGCGGCGGTACAGTGTAAGCACTCCGGTAACGTCGAGCACCTTGAATGTTCCTACAAATATTGGAAGAGGTGGACTTATTGTGCACTACAAAGCAGGGGCGGTTTAGAAACTTTAATTTGGTTGGGCCCTGTTCCTTATATGCTATAATTATTTTGTATAAACTTTCTCTTCAGAAAATTGTTTTGTTTATTTTTGGTACCTTTTAATGAATTTCCCCTATAGGGAAGAAGCTATCACCGTAGGTCTCAAGATAAGACTTAAGCCCGAGACCATGATAACTTTTTGTTTTGTGGTCGCCAGATGACAAAAACACTATTTGTTCAAATTTATATTTATGTACATATATATATATGTTTATATATGTATGTATGTAAATGTTTATATATATATATGTATATATATATATATATATGTATATATATGTTTATATATATATATGTATATATATTTATCTATATATGTGACCGTGCAATAAATTGAGTAAAAAACGTCCGATTTCGATGAAATTTGGCTCAAATGTGTAAAGTGACATTTATGACTTTAGTTCAAAAACCAGAAAAATCGGACTATGGAAAAGGGGGTTTATGGGGGTATTCAATTTTCCAAAAATAATTTGTTTGGATTTTTCACCCTAAAATTTTTAAAACACTTAATTTTGGTTTGGACCATGTTATAGAGCTTAAATAAACAAATAATATAGTATTTAGAATTATTAACTTAGGTTAACTGGCTGCGGATAAAATCCAAAAAAATCTGTTCATAAATTCTCCCATGTTAATCTTGTGGGAAAAAGGTTTTTGGTATTTCCTAAGTTAATTTTAATGTAAACTTCACATTTGCTTTTGCCAATCATCTCAGCTCCACAAAAAATCATTTTGGTGTTTAAATTTTGATTCTATGTCCAACCGTTGCAGAGATATTCAAAGTGCTAAACACAGTACGTTGTCCAATGTTATCCTTATGGAGGATAAATAAAATTTGATATCTCCATTATTTATGAATGTATATTGATGAAACTTGGTATGTGGCTTCACGTAGTATTGGTATATTGATATTTTGATATTTTCACAACAAATTGATTTTTTCATTATCCCCGTAGCAGCAAACCTGCGTACTCAGCCCTAATGTTATTCTTATGGGGAATAAATAAAATGCTATAGATCACGTATTTATTTATGAATTTTTAGTGAATTTCCTATGGAAAGTGAACTATTAGCATGACCCGCACGGTGAAACTTAAGCCCGGGACCACCATAGAAGTTCCTAACGTGACCCCCTGAACACGTTTTGGGGGGTCGTTCAAAATTTTATAAATATATATATATATATATGTGTGTGTGTGTGTGTGTGTGTGTGTGTGTGTGTGTGTGTGTGTGTGTGTGTGTGTGTCTGTGTGTGTGTGTGTGTGTGTGTGTGTATGCACTCTAGCGGTCGCATTTTTTGTCCGATTTACTTCAAATTTGGTAGGGACGTTCCTTTCTATAATATGTTGGACAAGTTCGTTGGGCAAAACAATCGGAAAACTCTAAACCATTGTTTTGGGGATTAATCTTTCAAATTTCGAGTTTTTGGACCCAAAAAGGGTCAGAAAAGCCCCGGATGTGAAATTAACGCATGTTAAAAGATGGGAATTAGTGTGACGAAACTTTTAAGCCCTCTCTCGTTATTCTAGCATAAATATTTACCGAGTTATTATAGAAAATGTGAATCGACCAAACACAGTATGTTGTCTTATGGGGGTTTTACATTAGAAAAGCCTATTATTGATTTGTTGGTGTACTTTTATCATCCCCAACAACCTCACGCCTACTTTAAAGCCTGACTGGACCTTCTCCTAGCCTTATAATGCGCAAAACTGTATTCCCACCATTGCAGGTAAATAGAACCAGGAGCATCAGAACAGCCAAAAAATATATATTTCCAGATTTGAATAAAAATTGGAATAAATATATGTTTTTAACTGATTTTGAGATTTTATAGTTTTTTTATGTGGAAATTCACTTCCCTCACGTCAGCGTGCTGCGTGCGAACTCGTTATGAAACTTGGTAAGTTGCTTTGTGTGGTAGTGAGAACCATTAGCACGCTTTGGAAATTTGCTGAGTACGCAGATTTGCTGCGACGGGGGTATTTTAACTGCTAAAATCACTCTCAGCTGTTTTCTATACCAGATCGGCAAGGACTCCCGATTTCTTAAGTATGGTTATCCTTGAATCGCCGTCTCATAATGGTGATTTTTACGCCGCTTTAGGAGAACAAAGTGATCATTTTCTGTTTCTGCACTTGAAATGTTTTTATGATATTTTGTAATTTTAAAAAGGGAAGAGTACATCACGACAAACAGACAGCGAACCAGCGGTCAAACTGACAGTGCTGTCACTGTCTCTGTCACTGCCGCCGGCGCAGGCCAGTGCAGCCAACACCCTCGTGATATACTACTGATATCTTACAAATTTCCGCTTTCTAAAATATTGGCAAAAAAACTGTACTGTAATAAAATACAAGAATAATAATGTAAAAAGTGTTGGTGGGCCCGGGCCCACCCACTAGAACCGCCCCTGCTTCAAATTGTTTATGACGATACGCCGAAAATATATGAAAAAATTAATTACTGTATACTAGATCACGACCACAATTTTCAGTTTATACCTTTTTGTGAATCAAAACTTCTAATATTCCAGAATATGTTAATGTTGGGCATCTCTAGCTTCAGTTACAATCGTAACAGAAATTGTTATTTTAGAGATTCTGTGTTTAGTTAATGTACGTTTTTTTAGCACTTACTGTAATTACAAATTTTACAAATACCTTAATTCAAACAGCTTAAGCCCCACATTAGGAGACGCCCTATCTCAAGAGAGTCAATATAAAAACTATGCTATTTTTAGATAAATATAAACTATCTGTAGTATATATTTAATTATTAACATGTTAATAAAAAAATTTGAAGATTTATTGTTATTATAATTCGTTGATAACTTCTGTGTTCCGGTACAGCATTGACCTAAAACATAATTTACTCTTGACGTTTACCGTTCACAAATCGAATAGGTAAACCAGGAAAACCTATTCAAAACATTTTAGTCAATCAGTGAAACCAATGCACTTAGAAACAAAACTTTACTGTTCAGTTCTGTATTGATTTGAGCATTTTCTTGAATACAATATAACGAAAGTTGTATACACGAATATTAATTTATGTGTAGACATAAGTAAATGATTTGAGACGCAAATGACAATGTTTATAAATAAGTTAAATTGCATCATTCTTGAACTAATCCTGTCGATTGCAGTTACGATTGCAGTTCGTCACGGAACAAAGTCTTTACGTAGAGACGTAAAGACTTTGTTCCGTGACTAAACTATTTAAAATATTAGTCATATTAAATCATGAAACATAGGCCTATCTATACTAGCCAGATATCACCAACAAAAGAATATTTTGAGAGCCAATTTAAAGGAAAATTTCCAGACATATAAATAATCCAGGGTGATAAAATACTGAATTGAACTGAATAGATCAAGTGCTCTAACCGCTTCTGTTCTGATGTAGAATCCGATCACTTCTTGGTGCCAACCACGTGTAATGTACACAACATATTCTCTCCCATGGTCAGCTGCGTTCTTCTGTAAAGCTAAAAGACGAGTATATAATCTGCGAGATAAACATCGCGCAAAGACGGTCTCCAAAAGAGTATAGAGTCTGCACGCATATTTTTGTAATGTTTTAAAATAAATAGCATAGCATACTAGCTGTAAAAAATTACCTTTTATCTATGTTAAATTTATTAAAATATGAGTACAAAACAATGACATATTTCCACTGTACCGATTCATAAGTTTTTAATTAGATTTGTCCTAATAGATAAGCTACTGGATTGCTCCTCCGTTTTGAGTGGTCAAAAATACAGTAAAGTATTTATTTCGCAATTTTAAATTTTAATCATGCTCCGGCAAATAGGCGATAAACAGTCGACTGCAGGTAGCATTATTTACAATTAGGTTAAAACAACGTTTATTTGATAAGGTTTTTCTTGGTTATAAAATGAGAATACTGATTTTTAACTATTTATTGTTTATAGGCTTGCAAATTTGTTAACCAACTTGACGTTAACATTGAATATTGTTTGATTAATTTATAAACACAAGAACGACGCTTCGTTGTGAAATAAATCCATGAATACTTAACAGTGGATAAACTGTAAATGTATATTAGGAATATTGTGAATCTAAAACACTGACATGTACACGAGTTTACGTGGCAGAGCACTGAGGCGAACAAATGACCACAAATAGGCGTTGAGAGAGACATAAAAAATCCAGTGTCCATATAATTCTTCTTATCGCTAGAACATTTTGATAAGCGGAGGTGTCGCTTGTCGTTTACTGCCGACCTCACCCAAGCAACACCCATAAACCTTCTCCTAGTGACGTCATACGCTACAGCTGTTGAGTTCTCTTGTAAACTACTGAAAACAACAGACATTTTATCCAGGCTTCTTGCCTATGAGGAATGTACTCCAAAGATCCTCAGATATTATATGTATTAACAATTAAACTTGCTTTTGAAAGCGGTATATACTACAGATTCCATTCATGGTTTGCTAGAAACACCTTACATTCGAATACTCTTTGAAAAGTGATGCTTGTGTAAATGTGATGCATGCGTTTTTGTATTTTTAAATTAAAATTAATTTTTTAAATATTAATTCTTTATTATATTAATCTTAGCTTAAGCTATAGAGCGAGATCATCAAGTTGAACGAAATTGAAAAATAAAATAACGCATGCATCACATTTCAAAGACTATACACATGCATCTCATTTAAAAAAGTATACAAATGTATGGTGTTCCTAGCACACCTTGAATGGAATTCGTAGTATATACCGCTTTTAAAAGCAAGTTTAATTGTTAATAAATATAAATACCTAAGTATCTTTGGAGTAGGCCTACATTCCTCACAGGCAAGAAGTTATCACAGTCGGTGTCCAGGAAACAGTCAGGTCCAGGACAATAACTTTTCGTTTTGACCCCCAAATAAAAATAAACGGTATCATAAAAATGGCATATACTTTCTCCCTTTTCCTATTTTAGTAAAAACAACTCATTTATATTTAATAAATATAGTTTATAAAGTATACAGTAACATGTGCAGAAAAGCTTCTGGTAAACCTTTTCTTTAAAAAATGTCCTGTTTCTTAAAGTCAAAAAACCTGGATTTTTAAACTTTTAATACCTATAATTTCAGAACATTTTCCCAGAATTGTGGGTGGTGTTATCTATAATATTATAAAGAAGAGGTGGTTTGTGTGTGTGTGTGTGTGTGTGTGTGTGTGTGTGTGTGTGTGTGTGTGTGTGTGTGTGTGTGTGTGTGTGTGTGTGTCTGATGTTCCGGGTAAACGCAAAATCTACTAAACCGACTGGGCTGAAACTTTATACAAAGGTAGATCTTGAACCCGTGCAATACATAGGCCTATTCACTTCCTTAAAATCCCCTCGGGCTACGCCCCCGTGAAGTCCTAAGTTTCAATGTTTACTTTTCAGAAGAAAGTAAACATTCAGAAACTGTAATGCGAACAGCTGTGGACACTTTCATTTGACAGCGTATAAAGAGCAGAAGCAAGAACGGCTGTTCAAGCTAACTTACCTTTCTAATCCGTGCGAAGAACGGGTATACATTCTACTAGTCATACTACTCGTATTATAAATGTGAAAGTAAGGATGTTTGTACTCTGAAGTTCCATCACGTGAAAACTACCGGACCGATTGAGCTGAAATTTTGCAGAGAGGTACTTGATAGTCCTGAGTAACATATAGGCATATTAAAGTTGTGAAAATCCTATAGGGCTCTATGCCCCTCGGGGGTTCAAAGTTCCCATGTATTCCTTATTGTTATTCATTTTTGTTTGAGCTGATGAAAATACAATCAGCTGATTTTGATTCGTAGTAGTTCCACAGGCTAACCACAGAATGCAGCACACAAAACTATCATAGTTTCTATAAATAATTCATGGGGCGAAGCCTGCGAGTAACAGCTAGTAGTGTGGTATAAACCTAAAGACAAACCACCAAATTCGAACTAAAATCAATAGAGCCGATTTTGTGAAATTTGGATTTTTCATGGTTTTTGGAGGGATAATTACCCTTCAAAATAAAAAAAATAAAACTAGAGTAGTATAAGTTCTAGTGGAGAAGTACAAATATACCAAATTGTACCATAATTGTATCATACCATTGGTGTGTTCTCTAAGTATGTATCTAGGGACACATCCATACAGACAAACATACATCACCTCAAAAACCACTTTTTTGGGTCCAGGGAGCACAAAAGCAAATATTTACAAAATTAACTAAAATTCAAAATTTTTACGAAAACGGTATTTTCTCCGATAATGTGTGTTGGAAGAACAATAAATATCAGAGCTTAAAAGATTCCAAAATTCAGTATTTATTTGTTTACTAAACCATAAAATTGGAATCAAATATACTTAGGGGCCACACACATATTACGTAACGCATTTTTTGTCATTTCAGACCCCCCATGTAACGCACCATAACGCTTGACCATACCCCAATGTATTACGTAACTCAATCGTAAAATGCTTTAAAACAGCTTAAACATTTTGAACATCGTTTAGTTAGCAATTTGAAATATGGATTTCAATTAATCAATACACTTTAAATAACTTTCTTTTAACAATATTTTAAATAACTTATTTCAAAGTAAAATGTATACATACAAACAAGACTGTTACTGTTTATAGGGTAATATAAACAGCAAAATAAACTATCTCAGCTAAAACGCAAACAAAATTATTTATAACTAATATAAATAGGGTGGCATTGCGCAATACTGTATGAAGTCATAATTTTACACTCTAAAACACCAACAAGACATCAGTGTAAAGCAATACGAACTTACTCAAAACACGTTATGGATTTATTTTTAGTTTAACTGTTATCAAAATAGAATGACGGAAATATTTATTATATAACTAACTGTAACCTTGATTTAGATATCAGTTTGATTATTTTTAGCGAATTTCCCCTATAGGGAAGAAGCTATTACCGTAGTCGGCATGGTAAGACCTAGGCCCGGGACCATGATAACTTTTCGTTTTGAGGTCCCCAGACCCCAAAAACACCATTCGTTCGAAACTGTATATAAATGTGTCCGTGAGCACAATAACTCTCTTAAAAATAATCCGATTTTGATGAAATTTGGTATGAACGTTTAAAGCAACATTTATGACTTTAAGTTCGAAAACCAGCCAGATCGCTCTATCCGAAGGGGTATTTTGGGGGGGGGGGTTTGTACCCCAAAAATGGGTTTTTTGAATTTTTTACATATAATTTTGGAAATAGTCAAATTTTATTTTTTCCCATTGGATTCAGCTTAAAAAACACACAATTTGGTATTTTGATCATTTCTCTACGTCAATTGGTTACCGAGATATTGAAAGTGCTAAACACAGTACGTTGTCTAATGTTATTCTTATGGAGAAAAATAAAAATTTTATATCTCGCTTATTTATGAACGTATACTGACGAAACTTGGTATACGGCTTCATCTGGTTGTGGACCATTGATATTTGCTCAAAAAGACAATTTTTTACCCAAGGCTCCCGTAGCAGCAAACCTGCGTACTCAGCCCCATGTTATTCTTATGGAGAATAAGTAACGTGTTATCTGCCTTCATTATGAAAATAAATTAATAAAATTTGGTATGTGGCTTTACCTACATGAGTTATATTGATATTTGTATAAAACCCCATTTTTTGTGTTCCTTGCTTCAGCAAACCTGCATACTCAGCTGCCATGTTATTCTTATGGAGAATAATTAAAATGTCATAAATCGTTTATTTATGAATGTATACTGATGAAACTTGGTATGTGGCTTTATGTGGTATTAATATACATATATATGCATTGGAAATTCGCTGAGTACGCAGGTTTGCTGCTACGGGGGTATTTAATTTTGAAAGATTTATAACAATATCAATAGATTTGGGAGTGCGCCAGCTCTTAGGGTTAATAAGTGTGAGTTACGTAACGTTCATCCGAACCCCCCCGCCTCTACCACATAACGCTACGACAAACCCCCTCCCCCCCTTAAGTGTGTTACGTAATATGTGTATGGCCCCTTATCACCATTAACAAAGTCTCTAATCTTAAATAGATTAGTATTTTGAACTATATTTTACAACTAATGGTTGTGGGGAAATTTTATTTTGGCGGGAAATTTTAATTTTAAGAATAACATTTGACCATAAAGAATATATCGTTTCTCTCTGCTTACTTACTGATCAGCTATATCTATCTATAATATTATAAGGAAGAGGTGGTTCCATATTTGATATTCATTAAATATAAAGTAATTTATTGATTGAAATAGTGTTAAAAGGAAGAAGGTATGTGTCACTTTTATGACACCCTTTATTTGATATTAAATTCAATTCAATTCAAAACATCTTTATTCAATTATGTATATTTCAAAAATATACAAGAATGGTGTCAAATGATTAACGTAATTTGGTTACTTATTCTAATACAAGTATATATTTGGTACGTCATACAAGTGTAATTAAGTTATATTGGTAGTTAGATCCATATCAATCACTCTATCAACCCAGAAATTAATTCATTGAAAATTTTGAAGGTTGAGACTGTTTGAGATAAGTTGGAAATCACAGTTCAGTTGATTGCCCATCAAGTATGTGTGTTTTGTGTTAGTGTTAGGCTGTTATTTGTTCCCCCCAGTCGCCTACAGCCTACAGCGGCGCTGCGGGTAACTGGGCCACACCACCGTGAAGAGCCACTGTAACTCTGCAGCACAGACAAAGCTGGGCCTGGCGCTGACGTGAATGCTCAGCACGGCGTTGAGTGACGTCCGTTACATCATCCCCACCCCAGGTGTCTGAGTGCGATCATAATTGAGGTTATCCCATCACACGTTTCATAGACTTACGGAGTGTCCAACTCTCTAGCAACTTGTGAAGTTTATTTTTTATGATTCAGAGAAAAATAAAGTTTGTCTAGCATTCATTTTTGATTTGTGCCTGACAAATATTTCACACAAACCACCATGAAATAATGTTACTTCGACGTTTTGGCGAGCCTCAATCCACACAAAGGCTACCGTGGCCTACGACTGGTAATTTATATCCAATTTTACAAATAAACCTTATTGATTTTATTATTACTTTATGGCATTGTCATGACAAACCGCTTCAGTTACATTACATTATAGTGAGACTATCGGAAAACTACCTTACTTTCAAAGCCTACTTAAACTAACAGGTCACCTCTTTTTTTAAGCGTTGGTAGTGGTTCGCTCCTAATGTTGTACCGTACTTTGTGAATAGTAAGGCTGCTTGCGAGGGTGTATTCATTTTCTGATAAAAATTATAGTTCTCTTTCAACCTTCTCGGTCTTACAGTAGTTTATACATATATCATCAACATGCAAAATTATCTAGTTATTTAAATTTCCATTTATGCGTTTATCACGCTTTGAAACAAACTGTTTACTAAGACTATAATAAGGAGCTCAATTATGATAAGAGGTTGTTTACAATAGTGTGTAGTGTAATAACAGCTATACAGTGAGAATAAAGTAAGTATTAAAAGAGTCAAATGTAATTTACCACACGTAATTCACACCCCGGTAAATTATGGGTTGGTAGAAAGCCTGGTTATTTAAGTTAATAGAGGAATTTTCCCTCCCTCGACTTTTAGATGTAAACCTTTCGACAAAAACGTCTTTCAGATCATGCAAATTTCCTTCTTTTCCTGGGTTAAAATAATTTTGAATTTATTAGAGTTTAATGTAAAATTACAGTAAAGGATCTAAGCTTTAACTGTGGACACTGTTATTACAGGATTTAAAACATATGAGTATACTTGTTCTAAGAACAAACACAAATTATTATTTGAGTAAATTCCCTATATGGTAGGCTATTGCCGTAGTCCATGGTAGGACTCAAAAAGCCCGAGACTATGACAACTATTAGTTTTGAGGCCTCCGGATGCCTCAACATCACTCACAAATAATCATCATTCTAAAATAATTATTTTTTTAACGAGTGATGTTTTTGGCATCTATATACAGTATATATATATATATATATATATATATATATATATATATATATATATATATATATATGTGTGTGTGTGTGTGTGTGTGTGTGTGTGTGTGTGTGTGTGTGTGTGTGTGTGTGTGTGTGTGTGTGTGTGTGTGTGTGTGTGTGTGTGTGTGTGTGTGTGTGTGTGTGTGTGTGTGTGTGTCTGTGTCTGTCTGTGTGTGTGTGTGTGTGTGTGTGTGTGTGTGTGTGTGTGTGTGTGTGTGTGTGTGTGTGTGTCCGTTAACATTATAACTTTCGTAAAAAAGGTCCAATCTTTGTGACATTTGGTACAGATGTGCAAAGTTTTGAACGAGTTCGAAAACCAAACGAATAGCACCACCTAAAAGCAGGTTTTGTTACCTAAAAGTGATTTAATATTTATATTTGTAAATCAAATTTTTGTTTGCACCGTTGGATTATTAAAACAGTAAAAACAATTTGTGTTTTGATCATTGCTCTACGTCAATTGTTTACTGAGATTGAAAGTGCTAAACACATTACGTTGTCCCATGTTATTCTTAAAGATAATAAGTACAACTATTAAATAAACAATTTTATATGTCGCTTATTTATGAGCATATACTGATGAATCTTGGTATATGGCTTCATATGATTGAGATTAATTAATATATGTATAAAATACACCCACAGCAGCGTACATTTCTATGTAAACCAATGGACATTCCGTTATCCCATGGTAATCTTAAACAATTAAACTCTACACTTCCCTTGTTTATGAATATACATTGATTAAACTTGGTATTATGTGAATGTGGTGTATTTATATTTGCTAAGAAACATTATTTTTAGTCGTCCTCAGAAGTCGTCCGTTACAGAAAAACTGCTTAATCTATTCAATGTTATTCTTATGGAGGATTAATAAAAGGTTATGTTTGGCTAATTGAATATACATTTTGACGAAACTAGGTAAACTGGTGTATGTGTGTTGGTGAGGGATATACACACATGATCTCCCGCGAAAATATGGCAAAATTGCAGGATTTGGTAGACCTCACCAAAAGTAGCAAAAAAGTTCTTAACAACATTTTTCTAAACCTCTTTGTTTTCCGTTTGCCTTCCTGTATGTGATTTTTAATCAATGCAGCATATATTATGACTAAAAAATATTCCATTGTATTGTACTAGCTTAAGGCTAATATGGTATAGAACTTGGGGTTTCTATCTTTGACCATTATGAAATGGTGGCCGTTTATTATTTAAAAAGCTTAATATTTTGAAAAAGGCAAATTATTTAGTAATTAATCTGTAGTATATATCCCTGTGAATTTTTAAGCCAAAGGACGGTATAAAGAATGTAAGATCACTTAACCCATAGCCGAGTAATTGCAATTTTTATGAGTATAATCGTGCAAATTCTACGTAAAATAGGCAGGTTTGCTAAGTCGAGAGTATTTGTTCTTGCCATCGGAAATTTAAGCATTTTCAATATTCATTCTGAGTTTTCACTTCAAATGTTGTCTTGGTCGATATCTCCAATCATCTTCCGTATTGACACTAAGGTTGTGTTTCACCGCATTGGTCTGTGTTTTCCACTGTGATATAACGGTTAACCAAATTAACCAAGGGAGTTGATAACGAAATACAAGTAAGTCGTCAAAAAATACTTAATACAATTTTCATCATGTTTAATGAATACAAAAATACATAAAAGGTACAAACAATAATTACAATATTTACAACAATATAATACAAGAAATAAAAATAAAAAAAACACACGCAAAAGACGTTTTCATTCGCTCTCAATCACACATTTTTACTTTTGATTAAGGAAAGCTTCCACAGTTGGTTGTTGGTCACCCGATATCCGGCAACCTGAGGTAGGGATCCGTCGCGCTCCTAGCAGCCAACTTGCGGGACTTGACGGTCTCTTGCTCGGGTGTGGTGGACTGGGACTGGGTGCGCCACTCACGGACGCTGGGGTAGCACGGGCCGTCCGCTATCTTGGTGTAGTCTGGAACAGACACTTTGCATCATATGACATGCTAGTGTTGGACTGGGACTGGGTGCGCCACTCACGGACGCTGGGGTAGCACGGGCCGTCCGCTATCTTGGTGTAGTCTGGAACAGACACTTTGCATCATATGACATGCTAGTGTTGGACTGGGACTGGGTGCACCACTCACGGACGCTGGGGTAGCACGGGCCGTCCGCTATCTTGGTTTAGTCTGGAACAGACACTTTGCATCATATGACATGCTAGTGTTGGACTGGGACTGGGTGCGCCACTCACGGACGCTGGGGTAGCACGGGCCGTCCACTATCTTGGTTTAGTCTGGAACAGACACTTTGCATCATATGACATGCTAGTGTTGGACTGGGACTGGGTGCGCCACTCATGGACCCTTGGGTAGCACGGGCCTTCCGCTATCTTGGCGTAGTCTGGAACAGACACTTTGCATCATATGACATGCTAGTGTTGGACTGGGACTGGGTGCGCCACTCATGGACCCTTGGGTAGCACGGGCCTTCCGCTATCTTGGCGTAGTCTGGAACAGACACTTTGCATCATATGACATGCTAGTGTTGGACTGGGACTGGGTGCGCCACTCATGGACCCTTGGGTAGCACGGGCCTTCCGCTATCTTGGCGTAGTCTGGAACAGACACTTTGCATCATATGACATGCTAGTGTTGGACTGGGACTGGGTGCGCCACTCGCGGACGCTGGGATAGCACGGGCCGTCCGCTATCTTGGTGTAGTCTGGAACAGACACTTTGCATCATATGACATGCTAGTGTTGGACTGGGACTGGGTGCGCCACTCGCGGACGCTGGGATAGCACGGGCTGTCCGCTATCTTGGTGTAGTCTGGAACAGACACTTTGCATCATATGACATGCTAGTGTTGGACTGGGACTGGGTGCGCCACTCGCGGACGCTGGGATAGCACGGGCCGTCCGCTATCTTGGTGTAGTCTGGAACAGACACTTTGCATCATATGACATGCTAGTGTTGGACTGGGACTGGGTGCGCCACTCATGGACCCTTGGGTAGCACGGGCCTTCCGCTATCTTGGCGTAGTCTGTAACAGACACTTTGCATCATATGACATGCTAGTGTTGGACTGGGACTGGGTGCGCCTCTCACGGACGCTGGGGTAGCACGGGCCTTCCGCTATCTTGGTGTAGTCTGGAACAGACACTTTGCATCATATGACATGCTAGTGTTGGACTGGGACTGGGTGCACCACTCACGGACGCTGGGGTAGCACGGGCCGTCCGCTATCTTGGTGTAGTCTGGAACAGACACTTTGCATCATATGACATGCTAGTGTTGGACTGGGACTGGGTGCGCCACTCGCGTTCGCTGGGGTAGCACGGGCCGTCCGCTATCTTGGTGTAGTCTGGAACAGACACTTTGCATCATATGACATGCTAGTGTTGGACTGGGACTGGGTGCGCCACTCATGGACCCTTGGGTAGCACGGGCCTTCCGCTATCTTGGCGTAGTCTGGAACAGACACTTTGCATCATATGACATGCTAGTGTTGGACTGGGACTGGGTGCGCCACTCATGGACCCTTGGGTAGCACGGGCCTTCCGCTATCTTGGCGTAGTCTGGAACAGACACTTTGCATCATATGACATGCTAGTGTTGGACTGGGACTGGGTGCGCCACTCGCGTTCGCTGGGCTAGCGCGGGCCGTCCGCTGTCTTGGCGTAGTCTGCAACCGACATTTTGAATCATGTAACATGCTAGTCTTGCTCGGGTTTTTGGGTAGTACACTATGTAGTATGCGACACACTGTGTTTTCGTTATTATAGAACAATCAAGAAGTAGCTATAAAAGCAACTGGCAACCGTAATAGTTCCTTAGAACAAAAAACGTATCTAGTAGGGAATATTCCTATTGTCCTCAGAAACACATCGCCATTCATCACTCACGGTTGCGAGAACCGGCATGTGTTCCTGGCACGCCGCATACGCTTACTACTTGCTCTAGCAAGAGGCGATGACGTTACAACTTGGCCGACTTTTGAAGTTAGCTAATTTAAAGTAGAAAAATTCATAACTGAACAAAATAAATTATTTTTCTTAGATTATTTTATTATTTTACAAACAAATCAAGTTCGTTATAATAATTTTGACGTATCCCAAATTGTTAAAAATACTTAAACCTTTATATTTTTTAATTTTTACTAGACAAAATTCAATTACAACACAGATTGATGGATGCGAAGCCGTTAAAACTGTCAATGCGAGGAAAACAACAATTTTCGTCATACTGCTTGGAAAACGGCTGATTTCAATACATGCGTTGCGGGGCGAAAGTAGTTGTTTTCAGTCCTAGGGCGGAAAAGAATCAGCTGGTGTCGAGGTCATCAGCTATTCCGTTTTTGTCATTATTAAAATATCAATGTAGTGAACCAGCAAACTTGAGTACGTCGATTATAAGTAATCGATTGTATCGAGAGTTGTAATCAGTTATTTTATAGATTGTAATTAATTTTTGCATTGTTGTCGGTTTAAGTATATTTGTTGCGTTTCAGGCCGACAAGATGAGTGGTACGGGAATAAATATATATTACAATTTAATTTTGCCTCAGGGAGAAGATAAGCTAAGCGATAACGCTGTTCGCAGCGAGTCTGATTCCTGATATAGCTCGAAACGGTTGACTAAAGTATTCCTTCTTGCAATCGATAGTCCACAGCATTCGATATACCTATCGTTATAGTTAGTCTAACCTAACACTTACACAAACGTAACAGACAATAATAGTTGAATACATCTGTAGAAGCAACACAGCTGTTTGTTTTAAATAGCAAGAACAAGATGGAAGCCATTTTGGGAGCAAGCTTTTAAAGGTAAACAAGTTGTAAAATATTAGTTTTGAGAAAGCAGTTGGCTTAATATATTGTGCAGTAAGACGAAAAATAGCGTTCATCACGCTTCGCCTCGGTCGTTAAACTTGAGCTCGTATCGAAAAGCGTTACTTTTGGCCCTAGTGATGAAATGTACTATTTACACGCACTTTCATGACGAAGAATGAACAAATATGATAAATATCGCCACAAGTCAACATTAGAGATAAGCACAGTTTGCGCTTAAACCAGGAAAACGCGTGACTTAATCGAGACAGATAACTAGATTGAACTGAATAAAGTCAGTGACAAACCCAGACTTGTTCTATTTAAAGTGCGTGTGGAACGTTTTTAATAAAACTCCCAGAGGTCAAAGTTCGACCAAAAATAATTCTACGTGTCCCATAAGCGGTACACACGAATAGTGGCTGCTTGCGCGAATGTTTTGCGATATTATGAATGAACAGTTAAACAAAAACATTATGCTGAACTTGTCTTCAGTAACACATCACTATCACATTGGACAAATTCTTTCAATGTGGCGATATAGCATGGTGGCCGAAAATGTGTACTTAGCTATCTATATAAATATATAAATAAAATTGGAGTTTTGTCTGTACATTGCTTGGAATTATAACATTTTTGCATATTTTCACGTTTTACACCCTAGAGAAGCGAAAACAAGTCTTATCTCAATTTCTGTCTGTCTGTCGGTAACGCTCAAGGACGGGTTTTTGTTCGCTTTTCACAGGGAAACGGGTGCACTGATTTTGATGAAACTTTGTTTCTATGTTATAAGATTTTAGGATAACTGGATTTTTGAAATTACCTTAGGACTCTCCCTCACGGAGTTTTAAAAATCCTATGTTATTCTTATGGACAATGCATTTATTTATATTGCACCAGATGACTTCAGAATATAATTCTACAAACAGATGTTGTAGTTCTTATTGAAAACTTTGAGTGAGGATTGGTAATAAATAACATAAGTATACAGAGTGGATTTATGATCTAAATCAATATTTGTCAATATCAATGTCTATGAAGATAAATTTTGCATAGTGTTTCCCCTTATGCTGCAGATGTACAATAGGAAAATACGTTTAAAAATTCCTATAGGGCTCTGTCCTAATTTAATTTATAGAAATCTTATGAGTATTAGTATTTACTGGGTCTTGTAAGTTAGTAGTGGGTAAACAGCAAAGAGGCATACTATTCGGCGCTTTTTTCCCATGTTATTCTTATGGGGATCAGTTTTTGCACCGACGCCCGATCCTACCCTACACAAATTTTCTTTTTGGCCCCTGCCTTATTTTCCTCCATTTAAAATTTGCATTAATTTTAATACATCCTTTGCAGAAATCCACGAGTTCAAAAATAACTCCACACTAAATAAACAACACATGTAAACAACTTAGAAGTTATTGTGTAGTAGTGGATAAACAGCGGTTTAGCATCACTTCCGGCGCTTTTTCCCCATGTTATTCTTATGGGGATCAGTTTTTGGACCGACACCCGATCCCGCCTATAGAGCTCCCGCGCCCTAGCCTATACTATTGTCCAACCCCTGCCTATATTAAATATATTGTCCCCATCCCCATCCCTCCTCTATATTTTTAAAAATTAATTTTCAAATTCTAAAAAACTATCTTTGGTGTTTACTGTCCGATTTGTCTGCAATTTGGATATGTTATTGTCCTAGGCAAGTTGTTTAATAAATTCCACTTACATATCCCAAATTCACTATTACGGTCAAATTAAAAATTATTTTTGAAAAATACTATAGTGCCAACTTCTTTATTAAATGTCCGATTTGTCTGCAATTTGGATGTGTTATTGTCGTAGGCAAGTGTTTTAATAAATTTCACTTACATTTCCCAAATTCACTATAACGGTCAAATTAAAAAATATTTTTTGAAAAATACTGCCAATTGCCACCTTCTTTATTAACTGTCTGATTTGTCTTCAATTTGGATATGTTATTGTCCTAGGCAAGTTGTTTAATAAATTCCACTTACATATCCCAAATTCACTATTACGGTCAAATTAAAAATTATTTTTGAAAAATACTGCCAATTGCCAACTTCTTTATTAAATGTCCGATTTGTCTGCAATTTGGATGTGTTATTGTCGTAGGCAAGTGTTTTAATAAATTTCACTTACATTTCCCAAATTCACTATAACGGTCAAATTAAAAAATATTTTTTGAAAAATACTGCCAATTGCCACCTTCTTTATTAACTGTCTGATTTGTCTTCAATTTGGATATGTTATTGTCCTAGGCAAGTTGTTTAATAAATTCCACTTACATATCCCAAATTCACTATTACGGTCAAATTAAAAATTATTTTTGAAAAATACTGCCAATTGCCAACTTCTTTATTAAATGTCCGATTTGTCTGCAATTTGGATGTGTTATTGTCGTAGGCAAGTGTTTTAATAAATTTCACTTACATTTCCCAAATTCACTATAACGGTCAAATTAAAAAATATTTTTTGAAAAATACTGCCAATTGCCACCTTCTTTATTAACTGTCTGATTTGTCTTCAATTTGGATATGTTATTGTCCTAGGCAAGTTGTTTAATAAATTCCACTTACATATCCCAAATTCACTATTACGGTCAAATAAAAAATTATTTTTGAAAAATACTGCCAATTGCCAACTTCTTTATTAAATGTCCGATTTGTTTAAAATTTAGATATGTTATTGTTGTAGGCTAGTGTATATGCACCATCCACATTTTACAAATATTACGGTCAAATTAAATAATATTTTTGAAAAATACTGCCAATTGCCACCTTCTTTATTAAATGTCTGATTTGTCTTCAATTTGGATATGTTATTGTCCTAGGCAACTGGTTTAATAAATTCCACCTACACATCCCAAATTCACTATTACAGTCAAATTAAAAATTATTTTTGAAAAATACTGCCAATTGCCAACTTCTTTATTAAATGTCCGATTTGTCTGCAATTTGGATATGTTATTGTCCTAGGCAAGTGTTTTAATAAATTTCACTTACATATCCCAAATTCACCATCACGGTCAAATTAAAAAATATTTTTGAAAAATACTGCCAATTGCCAACTTCTTTATTTACTGTCTGATTTGTCTTCAATTTGGATATGTTATTGTCCTAGGCAAGTCTTTTAATAAATTCCACTTACATATCCCAAAATTCACTATTACAGTCAAATTAAAAATTATTTTTGAAAAATACTGCCAATTGCCAACTTCTTTATTAAATGTCCGATTTGTTTAAAATTTAGATATGTTATTGTTGTAGGCTAGTGTATATGCACCATCCACATTTCCCAAATTCACCATTACAGTCAAATTAAAAAATATTTTTGAAAAATACCGCCAATTGCCAACTTCTTTATTTACTGTCCGATTTGTTTAAAATTTGGATATGTTATTGTTGTGGGCTAATGTATATGCACCATCCACATTTTACAAATATTGCGGTTAAATTTTTAAAAATTTGGAAAAATACTGCCAATTGGCAACTTCTTTATTTATGGTCTGATTTGTTTAAAATTTATGTCATTATTCTAGGCTAGTGTATATGTACCATCCACATTTGACAAATTAACTATAATGGTCAAATTTAAAAAATATTTTGAAAAATATACAATTTCAAACTTCTTTATTTACTGTCTGATTTATTTTCGGATATGTTATAGCTCTTATATAGGTAACAAGACCACACTACCACACGTTCCATTACCCATTTGTCTTTTTTTGTTTGTTTATTTTGCTGTAATCCCAAAACTGACTGTTTATTGCCTACACTTTGGATATTGTCCTAAGCATTTATTTTTGGATATGTTATAGCCCCCAACTATTATATCTAAAATTACAATATTATTTCCACCTATAATACTGTTGTTTGTTTTGCTACAACCTAAAAACTAACATTGGTATTTGTGTTTTTACAAAACTATATTTTGCGGTTGGATTAAAAAAAAATAAATGCAAGCTTATTATATTTGCCACACGCTTATTATATACATCCAGCTGTTATATTTGCCACATTTCCAATATTGTTGTGACCCTCTCAACTACCTCTCATTGTAATATAATAAGTAATATATATCCACAACTATGGTCAGAACAAATTTTGGATATGTTTTAAGCCAGCAAAAAATAAATTTTTAAAACCCAAAACAACTAAACACAAAACACTAATCTTTCTTTGTGCTTGTTTGGAGTAGTCTTTATTTTATCCAACTTAATTTTAATTTTGCAGTTAAAATCAAACTTCCCACATTCTAGCTCCCTTTCCAGCCAGTGGTTGGAGACATAAAGGTTACGAATATTTTCAAACAATATATCTTTTTCTACCCCTATGTTGGACTTGTTTAATAGCGCACCATATTCCAAATCCTCCAGTCTACTACATTCTTTAAATTTAACATTGCCTTTAATATCTTGCATCTCTATGTCTTCTTGTCCATTGTTACGGAAACTTTCTATTTTTGGAATTGCCATAAAATGTTGCGGTTCCGTTAAAGCTTGCAAGTGGCTCGTTGGTAGGTAGGTAAATAATGTCCAAATCACCACTGTATGGCAACACGCCTTGCCTATTCTTATTTATCTCTATAAATACAGTTTTACAGACACCTTTAACATAGTATACACCCCTCCATCCTTTTCTGCCAACACTCCCACAAACTTGTTGTTTACTACAAACGCATACACATAATGCTCTAGATCCTCGTCGCAGGAAGTAATCTTTTAATTTATCCTCTCTTTCCCTTCTTTCTTTAGCCAACTGTGCTTTGTATTCCTCTGCAACAGTATTTTCCACATATTCCAATTTACGCTTATTACTGTTTCCTCTTTTTGGAACAACTCTCTGCTTGGAAAGTGGCTCTATTTCTTTAATAGTGTATGGGTACAGTTTATTGGTCCGGCTTCTTAAAACGTAGGGAGTAAGGTTAGGACTTTCCACCAAGCCTAATTCTTCTAAATTGATGGAGAAAGGTGTATTTGATGCCCCCAGATTTGATGTAACACCTATGCTTTACACTTACGGCATCCTCCTCTATTACCTCTACATAGTTGGTAAACAGTTAAAGCCAAATGCAGATAGAGCATACTTTATTAACTTTTCCCTTTGATCTTTTGGCAGTTGTACTCCAGTTATCTTCCCCCAACATGCATCGTTAAACACTAAACAACAACTGTTTTGTGATTGGCAACTTTCACCCACATCTTATGCAGAGGTACAGCATAGAATGGAGCATTTTGAAAGTACCGTTTGTTGTCTTCTATTAGACTTAAACAATCTCTTAAAGGTTCAAACCCTTTACCAAAACCTCTACAATAGATTGTTGCCTCTAACCTTGCCATTCTCTCTAGCCAGTTGAGAACGTTTCTTTTAGGTTTACAAAGTTTATTATATGGTTTCCTATACTTTTAATTACTCCAGGGCTTGTAATCTGGCATATAAATTTATTATATATTTTTACCCTGCTATTTACATTAAACCATGTTAACATTATCTACAATAACATTATGAGGGTCCATTCGCCCCCCTGGTAGCAAAGGTTTTCTGTAAGATATTGGCACATTTCCTCTTTATTAAATATTCCAACCAAATCTAGTGTTATATCGAAATCCATAAGATAGTACATTTCTTTGGAAGATCTTCCAACAAATCCTTAATTTTAACATTTGCAAGCTCTATTTTATAGGGAATTGCTATAGGATCATCATACTTTTGTTTAATTTGGTCAATATCTTTCTTTATTATTTGTAACACACCCTCGCTTTGGGAGAATGGTAGTTTGGCCACAACACCATGTCGAGCTAAAGAGAACTTTTTAAATATTCCTCATAAGTAGCTATTAAACGAGCCACATATTTCCTTCTTAACTTTAAATTTATTCCGAACGTCCCCATCACAATCCGTAACATTGGTTATCTAACATTATGTTATCACAAAACGCATCCGTTATAGATGTTATTTAATTTTGGTTCGCCCTCGCAATAGTTTATATTACCTGTAAGAAGGTTATTATTACGTAGATTTTCTAATAAAAACCACATACCAAATCTTTCGTTAGTAGGTTTAATACAATTCCCCAATAAATGGCTAACAGAGTACATTTCTTTTATACAAAAAGTAGCGGAAACATGTAAACAGGACAGATATATAGGCATATATGTGTTGTAAATATATATTGTATATAAACACAGGCGAGCGGTAAGTGTAACACGTAAGTGGACACCCACATGCAAATATGGAATACCCACAAATTCGACTAAATAAGTTTATAGTCTCAATATAATTAACATATTAACATTAGTACCCAAATTGTCGAAATTCTATAATTCTATTCTTAGTCCTTGTATTAGGTTTTGTACTATTAAACCCAACACCCCGCGCAGTAGAGTAATATATGTATTTAATACAGATACGCACATTCTACAAGACCCATACATCTGTTGTATAAGCAGCAGAATAGACGTCTCATTGTGTTGTTGTAAAATAAAACACAAATTGTGCTGGATACAACCGGCCAGATATTAGACAGGAAATGTGTTGGAAGTGTATTGCCAAAGACAAACACCACATAGTGCAGCATGTAATCAATCCATTACTATTTAGACAACATTGGTACAACATCCGATATATTAGCCAAACCCACAATCAAACTTGGAAAACAAACAGTAAAAGATAAATATTATAGTAACAGAAATAGTAAGAGTATAAGGACATAGTAATATTTAAAGTTTATAAAACAACACAAATGCAGAGACACAATAACACACTCCAACACATTTGGACACAGGCACAGATACTGGTTTACATCCATTTAACACAACTTTACACGTTCTGTCAACCGACACAAAAATTGTTTGTAAATTGTGTAAGAAATATATGTAATATAAACAAATTTAACACAATCATAACATTGTCCACAACCACCATCCATTGGAAGTTAAAGGGGGGTGTATCGATACACCCCCCTTTAACTTCCAATGGATGGTGGTTGTGGACAATGTTATGATTGTGTTAAATTTGTTTATATTACATATATTTCTTACACAATTTACAAACAATTTTTGTGTCGGTTGACAGAACGTGTAAAGTTGTGTTAAATGGATGTAAACCAGTATCTGTGCCTGTGTCCAAATGTGTTGGAGTGTGTTATTGTGTCTCTGCATTTGTGTTGTTTTATAAACTTTAAATATTACTATGTCCTTATACTCTTACTATTTCTGTTACTATAATATTTATCTTTTACTGTTTGTTTTCCAAGTTTGATTGTGGGTTTGGCTAATATATCGGATGTTGTACCAATGCTGTCTAAATAGTAATGGGTTGATTACATGCTGCACTATGTGGTGTTTGTCTTTGGCAATACACTTCCAACACATTTCCTGTCTAATATCTGGCCGGTTGTATCCAGCACAATTTATGTTTTACTTTACAACAACACAATGAGACGTCTATTCTGCTGCTTATACAACAGATGTACAGGTCTTGTAGAATGTGCATATTAAATACATATATTACTCTACTGCACGGGGTGTTGGGTTTAATAGTACAAAACCTAATACAAGGACTAAGAATAGAATTATAGAATTTCGACAATTTGAGTACTAATGTTAATGTGTTAATTATATTGAGACTATAAACTTAATTAGTCGAATTTGTGGGTATTCCATATTTGCATGTGGGTGTCCACTTACGTGTTACACTTACCGCTCGCCTGTGTTTATATACAATATATATTTACAACACATATATGCCTATATATCTGTCCTGTTTACATGTTTCCGCTACTTTTTGTATAAAAGAAATGTACTCTGTTAGCCATTTATTGGGGAATTGTATTAAACCTACTAACGAAAGATTTGGTATGTGGTTTTTATTAGAAAATCTACGTAATAATAACCTTCTTACAGGTAATATAAACTATTGCGAGGGTGAACCAAAATTAAATAACATCTATAACGGATGCGTTTTATGATAACATAATGTTAGATAACCAATGTTGCGGATTGTGATGGGGACGTTCGGAATAAATTTAAAGTTAAGAAGGAAATATGTGGCTCGTTTAATAGCTACTTATGAGGAATATTTAAAAGTTCTCTTTAGCTCGACATGGTGTTGTGGCCAAACTGCCATTCTCCCAAAGCGAGGGTGTGTTACAAATAATAAAGAAAGATCAAATTAAACAAAAGTATGATGATCCTATAGCAATTCCCTATAAAATAGAGCTTGCAAATGTTAAAATTAAGGATTTGTTGGAAGATCTTCCAAAGAAATGTACTATCTTATGGATTTCGATATAACACTAGATTTGGTTGGAATATTTAATAAAGAGGAAATGTGCCAATATCTTACAGAAAACTTTTGCTACCAGGGGGGCGAATGGACCCCCATAATGTTATTGTAGATAATGTTAGCATGGTTTAATGTAAATAGCAGGGTAAAAATATATAATAAATTTATATGCCAGATTACAAGCCCTGGAGTAATTAAAAGTATAGGAAACCATATAATAAACTTTGTAAACCTAAAAGAAACGTTCTCGTCTAGCTAGAGAGAATGGCAAGGTTAGAGGCAACAATCTATTGTAGAGGTTTTGGTAAGGGTTTGAACCTTTAAGAGATTGTTTAAGTCTAATAGAAGACAACAAACGGTACTTTCAAAATGCTCCATTCTGTCCCTCTGCATAAGATGCCAATCACAAAACAGTTGTTGTTTGGTGTTTAACGATGCATATTGGGGGAAGTTAACTGGAGTACAGCCGCCAAAAGATCAAAGGGAAAAGTTAATAAAGTATGCTCTATCTGCATTTAGCTTTAACTGTTTACCAACTATGTAGAGGTAATAGAGGATGCCATAAGTGTAAAGCATAAGTGTTACATCAAATCTGGGGGCATCAAATACACCTTTCTCCATCAATTTAGAAGAATTAGGCTTGGTGGAAAGTCCTAACCCCTACGTTTTAAGAAGCCGGACCAATAAACTGTACCCATACACTATTAAAGAAATAGAGCCACTTTCCAAGCCTTTCTTAGAGAGGAAACTGGAATTAGAAGACATTGGAATATGTGGAAAATACTGTTGCAGAGGAATGCACAGTTGGCTAAAGAAAGAAGGGAAAGAGAGGATAAATTAAAAGATTACTTCCTGCGAGCATTATGTGTATGCGTTTGTAGTAAACAAGTTTGTGGGAGTGTTGGCAGAAAAGGAGGGGTGTATACTATGTTAAAGGTGTCTGTAAAACTGTATTTATAGAGATAAATAAGAATAGGCAAGGCGTGTTGCCATACAGTGGTGATTTGGACATTATTTACCTACCTACCAACGAGCCACTTGCAAGCTTTAACGGAACCGCAACATTTTATGGCAATTCCAAAAATAGAAAGTTTCCGTAACAATGGACAAGAAGACATAGAGATGCAAGATATTAAAGGCAATGTTAAATTTAAAGAATGTAGTAGACTGGAGGATTTGGAATATGGTGCGCTATTAAACAAGTCCAACATAGGGGTAGAAAAAGATATATTGTTTGAAAATATTCGTAACCTTTATGTCTCCAACCACTGGCTGGAAAGGGAGCTAGAATGTGGGAAGTTTGATTTTAACTGCAAAATTAAGTTGGATAAAATAAAGACTACTCCAAACAAGCACAAAGAAAGATTAGTGTTTTGGGTTTTAAAAATTTATTTTTTGCTGGCTTAAAACATATCCAAAATTTGTTCTGACCATAGTTGTGGATATATATTACTTATTATATTACAATGAGAGGTAGTTGAGAGGGTCACAACAATATTGGAAATGTGGCAAATATAACAGCTGGATGTATATAATAAGCGTGTGGCAAATATAATAAGCTTGCATTTATTTTTTTTTAATCCAACCGCAAAATATAGTTTTGTAAAAACACAAATACCAATGTTAGTTTTTAGGTTGCGGCAAAACAAACAACAGTATTGTAGGTGGAAATAATATTGTAATTTTAGATATAATAGTTGGGGGCTATAACATATCCAAAAATAAATGCTTAGGACAATATCCAAAGTGTAGGCAATAAACAGTCAGTTTTGGGATTACAGCAAAATAAACAAACAAATAGACAAATGGGTAATGGAACGTGTGGTAGTGTGGTCTTGTTACCTATATAAGAGCTATAACATATCCGAAAATAAATCAGACAGTAAATAAAGAAGTTTGAAATTGTATATTTTTCAAAATATTTTTTAAATTTGACCATTATAGTTAATTTGTCAAATGTGGATGGTACATATACACTAGCCTAGAATAATGACATAAATTTTAAACAAATCAGACCATAAATAAAGAAGTTGCCAATTGGCAGTATTTTTCCAAATTTTTAAAAATTTAACCGCAATATTTGTAAAATGTGGATGGTGCATATACATTAGCCCACAACAATAACATATCCAAATTTTAAACAAATCGGACAGTAAATAAAGAAGTTGGCAATTGGCGGTATTTTTCAAAAATATTTTTTAATTTGACTGTAATGGTGAATTTGGGAAATGTGGATGGTGCATATACGCTAGCCTACAACAATAACATATCTAAATTTTAAACAAATCGGACATTTAATAAAGAAGTTGGCAATTGGCAGTATTTTTCAAAAATAATTTTTAATTTGACTGTAATAGTGAATTTTGGGATATGTAAGTGGAATTTATTAAAAGACTTGCCTAGGACAATAACATATCCAAATTGAAGACAAATCAGACAGTAAATAAAGAAGTTGGCAATTGGCAGTATTTTTCAAAAATATTTTTTAATTTGACCGTGATGGCGAATTTGGGATATGTAAGTGAAATTTATTAAAACACTTGCCTAGGACAATAACATATCCAAATTGCAGACAAATCGGACATTTAATAAAGAAGTTGGCAATTGGCAGTATTTTTCAAAAATAATTTTTAATTTGACTGTAATAGTGAATTTGGGATGTGTAGGTGGAATTTATTAAACCAGTTGCCTAGGACAATAACATATCCAAATTGAAGACAAATCAGACATTTAATAAAGAAGGTGGCAATTGGCAGTATTTTTCAAAAATATTATTTAATTTGACCGTAATATTTGTAAAATGTGGATGGTGCATATACACTAGCCTACGACAATAACATATCCAAATTGCAGACAAATCGGACAGTAAATAAAGAAGTTGGCAATTAGCTGTATTTTTCAAAAATATTTTTTAATTTGACCGTAATAGTGAATTTGGGATATGTAAGTGTAATTTATTAAAACACTTGCCTACGACAATAACATATCCAAGTTTTAAACAAATCGGACAGTTAATAAAGAAGGCGGCAATTGGCAGTATTTTTCAAAAATATTTTTTAATTTGACCGTAATAGTGAATTTGGGATATGTAAGTGTAATTTATTAAAACACTTGCCTACGACAATAACATATCCAAGTTTTAAACAAATCGGACGGTTAATAAAGAAGGCGGCAATTGGCAGTATTTTTCAAAAATATTTTTTAATTTGACCGTGATGGTGAATTTGGGATATGTAAGTGAAATTTATTAAAACACTTGCCTAGGACAATAACATATCCAAATTGCAGACAAATCGGACATTTAATAAAGAAGTTGGCAGTTGGCAGTATTTTTCAAAAATAATTTTTAATTTGACTGTAATAGTGAATTTGGGATATGTAGGTGGAATTTATTAAACCACTTGCCTAGGACAATAACATATCCAAATTGAAGACAAATCGGACAGTTAATAAAGAAGGTGACAATTGGCAGTATTTTTCAAAAAATATTTTTTAATTTGACCGTTATAGTGAATTTGGGAAATGTAAGTGAAATTTATTAAACCACTTGCCTAGGACAATAACATATCCAAATTGAAGACAAATCGGACAGTTAATAAAGAAGGTGGCAATTGGCACTATAGTATTTTTCAAAAATATTTTTTAATTCAACCGTAATAGTTAATTTGGGAAATGTAAGTGAAATTTATTAAAACACTTGCCTAGGACAATAACATATCCAAATTGCAGACAAATCGGACAGTAAACACCAAAGATAGTTTTTTAGCCTGAATTTGAAAATTAATTTTTAAAAATATAGAGGAGGGATGGGGATGGGGACAATATATTTAAGGCAGGGGTATATTTAATATAGGCCAGCAGGCGGGAGCTCTATAGGCGGGATCGGGTGTCGGTCCAAAAACTGATCCCCATAAGAATAACGTGGGGAAAAAGCGCCGGAAGTGATGCTAAACCGCTGTTTATCCACTACTACACAATAACTTCTAAGTTGTTTACATGTGTTGTTTATTTAGTGTGGAGTTATTTTTGAACTCGTGGATTTCTGCAAAGGATGTATTAAAATTAATGCAAATTTTAAATGGAGGAAAATAAGGCAGGGGCCAAAAAGAAAATTTGTGTAGGGTAGGATCGGGCGTCGGTGCAAAAACTGATCCCCATAAGAATAACATGGGAAAAAAGCGCCGAATAGTATGCCTCTTTGCTGTTTACCCACTACTTAAGTTGAAATGTTATAGTTCTTTTTTAAAACACTGAGTGAAGATTGGTAATAAATAACATAAGTATACAGAGTAGATATATATGATCTAAATCTATATTTATAAGACGCATGCACTCACTGACATAGTGATCACTTTATCTAAAAAAAACGATAATATCTATGAAGAGAAATTTTGCATGGTGGTTCACCTTATGCTGCAGATGTACAGTAAGAACACGTTTAAAAAAATCCTATAGGGATCTGCTCTAATTTACTTTTATGGAAATCTTATGAGTATTAGTATTTACTGGACCTTGGAAGTTGAAATTTGGTAGGGACATAACTAATACATCAGAACAAAACGCAAGTCTATTCCCGTTACAAAAATGTTTAAGGGCTTAGGTCCCCAGAATTTCAAAATACAATATTTTAAAAACCTTGCACCTACTACTTGATGGAGCTGAAATTCGGTAGGAATATAGCTGATAGCTCAATGCAGATATATACCTACTCCAGATACAAATATACCCAAGGGCTCTGACCCACTGGCCTTTAATATAAGCGTGTTAATCATCACACACCAAATACTCAACCAATAGAGCTGAAATTTGGTACTTTAAAGGATATAATAAACAACATCATGACTATAATGGGTAGACACGGTGTTGTTCTATGAAGGTTTCACACAGACCATTTGTCGTGCGTGAGACATGGGTGGACGAGATCTACGCCTCCTAAAAATATATTTCATCTAGTCAACCACTGAGCGTCTGAACTTAACAGTAAATATGAAATTTTATTTTGGAGAAGATTAAGGAGTTGAGGAGTTTTCTTATGCCCTTTTAAAAAAGTTCAATGGAACATTGAAGAACAAAAGTAGTCTCATAAACATCTCTCCTTCACTCGGCACAATCGTTGAATCACAGGATTTACTGATCGACAGTTTTTTTTACCATGGTTCATAATTTGATTAATTCATGGGAGTTTAATTTGGCAAGTGCCTTTCTCTGTGATTGTGCCATCCTCACGTTCACCAATGAACAAGCAACGGAGATCAACAGAAAGGTAGGTCTCTTCCAAAGCGAGGATCAAACATATACATTTTTTAACACCGTTCTTTTAACCATGACTACGCCGTTCACTACCCGAAAGAGTTCCTCGACTTAGCAAAAGTACCCAAACTATCTGCCAGAATATTTAGTTAATTTTTATTTCATGTTAAATGTAATTTAAATATTGTAAAATTGTATGGTTTTGTTATTTTCTTTAATTAATCTATTACACATACAACCCGTACGACGGATGGGTACACAGCCAGTACTAAATAAATTTCTTATGACTTAAGTCAAAGAACTTTCTAACTAAGAGAAAGTTCTTCTCGCCTCTGAGAGTCAACCATTTTCGTTTTCTGGATAAGTATACGTACTGATTATGATGGGTTCAGGAACAAAGGAGCACAGCAATATCACAAGGCTACTGGCGAAACACACGGATCGAACCCTAGACCATGCGGACCAGTATCGCGCGGTCTTGTCCCAGTCAAAATGATATGAGATAGTGCAACAACCTTATCTGAATTAATGTGGGAAAATTAAGGTTTAGGCACTTAGAACTCACAATTAACATTATTTTCAATACAAATAGCTTATGAGTTAAAAATTATGAAAAATGGACTGAGGACAATAACAAATGTTTACAATTTATCATCACAACCCCGTCATTAGGTTTGAAAAATGTTCAATCAAATATGGCCGATCGAAAATTGTGAACATAAATTTAAACTTAGTATCAAAATGAACGGCTTACACTGAACAATGTTAGTTAGTAGTATAGGGTGGATATTTGAAATGAATAAAGCAATCAGAAGGGGAGGGACATTAAAAAGCGGCCGTGTATATGTTATTTAAGAAATTCACTTACTGTTGCCTCTGCTAAGGTTGCACTTGTCAAGGGCCTCCAGGCTACAGAAGGTGTTATACCCGAGTCTGGGGTCGTGGCCGCAAACGGGGGTGTAGACCTCATTACAATTGACACGGCACTTCTTGACTCCATTCACCCCCGTCAACACCGTCACTGAAACAAAACAGTATCACAGTACAGTATAGATTGAATATATAGTCCAGGGCCTCCAAGCTACAGAAGGTGTTATACCCCAGTCTAGGGTCGTGGCCGCAAACGGGGGTGTAGACCTCGTTACAATTGCTACGGCACTTCTTGACTCCATTCACCCCGTCAACACCGTCACTGCAACATCACAGTATCACAGTACAGTATAGATTGAATATATAGTCCAGGGCCTCCAAGCTACAAAAAGTGTTATACCCCAGTCTAGGGTCGTGGCCGCAAACGGAGGTGTAGAACTCGTTACAATTGCTACGGCACTTCTTGACTCCATTCACCCCCGTCAATACCGTCACTGCAACATCACAGTATCACAGTACAGTATAGATTGATTATATAGTCCAGGGTCTCCAAGGTACAGAAAGTTTTATACCCCAGTCTGGGGTTGTGGCCGCAAACGGGGGTGTAGACCTCGTTACAATTGCTACGGCACTTCTTGACTCCATTCACCCCCGTCAACACCGTCACTGCAACATCACAGTATCACAGTACAGTATAGATTGATTATATAGTCCAGGGCCTCCAAGCTATAGAAGGTGTTATACCCCAGTCCGGTGTCGCGGTCACAAACGGGGGTGTAGACCTCGTTACAATTGCTACGGCACTTCTTGACTCCATTCACCCCCGTCAACACCGTCACTGCAACATCACAGTATCACAGTACAGTATAGATTGATTATATAGTCCAGGGCCTCCAAGCTATAGAAGGTGTTATACCCCAGTCTAGGGTCGTGGCCGCAAACGGGGGTGTAGACCTCGTTACAATTGCTACGGCACTTCTTGACTCCATTCACCCCGTCAACACCGTCACTGCAACATCACAGTATCACAGTACAGTATAGATTGAATATATAGTCCAGGGCCTCCAAGCTACAAAAAGTGTTATACCCCAGTCTAGGGTCGTGGCCGCAAACGGAGGTGTAGAACTCGTTACAATTGCTACGGCACTTCTTGACTCCATTCACCCCCGTCAATACCGTCACTGCAACATCACAGTATCACAGTACAGTATAGATTGATTATATAGTCCAGGGTCTCCAAGGTACAGAAAGTTTTATACCCCAGTCTGGGGTTGTGGCCGCAAACGGGGGTGTAGACCTCGTTACAATTGCTACGGCACTTCTTGACTCCATTCACCCCCGTCAACACCGTCACTGCAACATCACAGTATCACAGTACAGTATAGATTGATTATATAGTCCAGGGCCTCCAAGCTATAGAAGGTGTTATACCCCAGTCCGGTGTCGCGGTCACAAACGGGGGTGTAGACCTCGTTACAATTGCTACGGCACTTCTTGACTCCATTCACCCCCGTCAACACCGTCACTGCAACATCACAGTATCACAGTACAGTATAGATTGATTATATAGTCCAGGGCCTCCAAGCTATAGAAGGTGTTATACCCCAGTCTAGGGTCGTGGCCGCAAACGGGGGTGTAGACCTCGTTACAATTACTACGGCACTTCTTGACTCCATTCACCCCCGTCAACACCGTCACTGCAACATCACAGTATCACAGTACAGTATAGATTGATTATATAGTCTAGGGCCTCCAAGCTACAGAAAGTGTTATACCCCAGTCTGGGGTCTTACCTTCAAACGGGGGTGTATACCTCGTTACAATTGCTACGGCACTTCTTTACTCCATTCACCCCCGTCAACACCGTCACTGTAACATCACAGTATTTCGGTACAGTATAGACTGAATATAGTCCAGGGCCTCCAAGCTATAGCAATTGTTATACCCCAGTCTGGTGTCGCGGTCACAAACGGGGGTGTATACCTCGTTACAATTGCTACGGCACTTCTTTACTCCATTCACCCCCGTCAACACCGTTACTGCAACTTCACAGTATTACGGTACAGTATAGACTGAATATATAGTCCAGGGCCTCCAAGCTACAGAAAGTGTTATACCCCAGTCTGGGCTCGTGGCCGCAAACGGGGGTGTAGACCTCGTTACAATTGCTACGGCACTTCTTGACTACATTCACCCCTGTCAACATCGTTACTGCAACATGACAGTATTACGGTACAGTATAGACTGAATATATAGTCCAGGGCCTCCAAGCTACAGAAGGTGTTATACTCCAGTCTAGGTTCGCGGCCGCAAGCGGGGGTGTATAACTCGTTACAATTGTTGCGGCACTTCTTGACTACATTCACCCCTGTCAACATCGTTACTGCAACATGACAGTATTACGGTACAGTATAGACTGAATATATAGTCCAGGGCCTCCAAGCTACAGAAAGTGTTATACCCCAGTCTGGGCTCGTGGCCGCAAACGGGGGTGTAGACCTCGTTACAATTGCTGCGGCACTTCTTGACTACATTCACCCCTGTCAACATCGTTACTGCAACATGACAGTATTACGGTACAGTATAGACTGAATATATAGTCCAGGGCCTCCAAGCTACAGAAGGTGTTATACTCCAGTCTAGGTTCGCGGCCGCAAGCGGGGGTGTATAACTCGTTACAATTGTTGCGGCACTTCTTGACTCCATTCACCCCTGTCAACACCGTTACTGCAACATCACAGTATCATAGTACAGTATAGAGTAAATATATATAGTCCAAGGCCTCCAAGCTACAGAAGGTGTTATACTCCAGTCTAGGGTCGCGACCGCAAGCGGGGGTGTATAACTCGTTACAATTGTTGCGGCACTTCTTGACTCCATTCACCCCTGTCAACACCATTACTGCAACATCACAGTATCAAAGTACAGTATAGAGTGAATATATATAGTCCAAGGCCTCCAAGCTACAGAAGGTGTTATACTCCAGTCTAGGGTCGCGGCCGCAAGCGGGGGTGTATAACTCGTTACGATTGCTGCGGCACTTCTTGACTCCATTCACCCTTGTCAACACCGTTACTGCAACATCACAGTATCACAGTACAGTATAGACTGAGTATATGGGCCTCCAAGCTATAGAAAGTGTTATACCCCAGTCTAGGGTCGCGGCCGCAAACGGGGGTGTAGCCTTCGTTACAATTGCTACGGCACTTCTTGACGCCATTCACCCTTGTCAACACCGTTACTGCAACATCACAGTATCACAGTACAGTATAGACTGAGTATATGGGCCTCCAAGCTATAGAAAGTGTTATACCCCAGTCTAGGGTCGCGGCCGCAAGCGGGGGTGTAGGCTTCGTTACAATTGCTGCGGCACTTCTTGACGCCATTCACCCCCGTCAACACCGTCACTGCAACATCACAGTATCACAGTACAGTATAGACTGAGTATATGGGCCTCCAAGCTATAGAAAGTGTTATACCCCAGTCTAGGGTCGCGGCCGCAAACGGGGGTGTAGCCTTCGTTACAATTGCTGCGGCACTTCTTGACGCCATTCACCCCCGTCAACACCGTCACTGCAACATCACAGTATCACAGTACAGTATAGACTGAGTATATGGGCCTCCAAGCTATAGAAAGTGTTATACCCCAGTCTAGGGTCGCGGCCGCAAGCGGGGGTGTAGGCTTCGTTACAATTGCTGCGGCACTTCTTGACTCCATTCACCCTTGTCAACACCGTTACTGCAACATCACAGTATCACAGTACAGTATAGACTGAGTATATGGGCCTCCAAGCTATAGAAAGTGTTATACCCCAGTCTAGGGTCGCGGCCGCAAACGGGGGTGTAGCCTTCGTTACAATTGCTACGGCACTTCTTGACGCCATTCACCCCCGTCAACACCGTCACTGCAACATCACAGTATCACAGTACAGTATAGACTGAATATATAGTCTAGGGCCTCCAAGCTACAGAAAGTGTTATACCAGTCTAGGGTCGCGGCCACAAACGGGGGTGTAGACCTCGTTACAATTGCTACGGCACTTCTTGACTCCATTCACCCCCGTCAACACCGTCACTGCAACATCACAGTATCACAGTACAGTATAGATTGATTATATAGTCCAGGGCCTCCAAGCTATAGAAGGTGTTATACCCCAGTCCGGTGTCGCGGTCACAAACGGGGGTGTAGACCTCGTTACAATTGCTACGGCACTTCTTGACTCCATTCACCCCCGTCAACACCGTCACTGCAACATCACAGTATCACAGTACAGTATAGATTGATTATATAGTCCAGGGCCTCCAAGCTATAGAAGGTGTTATACCCCAGTCTAGGGTCGTGGCCGCAAACGGGGGTGTAGACCTCGTTACAATTGCTACGGCACTTCTTGACTCCATTCACCCCGTCAACACCGTCACTGCAACATCACAGTATCACAGTACAGTATAGATTGAATATATAGTCCAGGGCCTCCAAGCTACAAAAAGTGTTATACCCCAGTCTAGGGTCGTGGCCGCAAACGGAGGTGTAGAACTCGTTACAATTGCTACGGCACTTCTTGACTCCATTCACCCCCGTCAATACCGTCACTGCAACATCACAGTATCACAGTACAGTATAGATTGATTATATAGTCCAGGGTCTCCAAGGTACAGAAAGTTTTATACCCCAGTCTGGGGTTGTGGCCGCAAACGGGGGTGTAGACCTCGTTACAATTGCTACGGCACTTCTTGACTCCATTCACCCCCGTCAACACCGTCACTGCAACATCACAGTATCACAGTACAGTATAGATTGATTATATAGTCCAGGGCCTCCAAGCTATAGAAGGTGTTATACCCCAGTCCGGTGTCGCGGTCACAAACGGGGGTGTAGACCTCGTTACAATTGCTACGGCACTTCTTGACTCCATTCACCCCCGTCAACACCGTCACTGCAACATCACAGTATCACAGTACAGTACAGATTGATTATATAGTCCAGGGCCTCCAAGCTATAGAAGGTGTTATACCCCAGTCTAGGGTCGTGGCCGCAAACGGGGGTGTAGACCTCGTTACAATTACTACGGCACTTCTTGACTCCATTCACCCCCGTCAACACCGTCACTGCAACATCACAGTATCACAGTACAGTATAGATTGATTATATAGTCTAGGGCCTCCAAGCTACAGAAAGTGTTATACCCCAGTCTGGGGTCTTACCTTCAAACGGGGGTGTATACCTCGTTACAATTGCTACGGCACTTCTTTACTCCATTCACCCCCGTCAACACCGTCACTGTAACATCACAGTATTTCGGTACAGTATAGACTGAATATAGTCCAGGGCCTCCAAGCTATAGCAATTGTTATACCCCAGTCTGGTGTCGCGGTCACAAACGGGGGTGTATACCTCGTTACAATTGCTACGGCACTTCTTTACTCCATTCACCCCCGTCAACACCGTTACTGCAACTTCACAGTATTACGGTACAGTATAGACTGAATATATAGTCCAGGGCCTCCAAGCTACAGAAAGTGTTATACCCCAGTCTGGGCTCGTGGCCGCAAACGGGGGTGTAGACCTCGTTACAATTGCTGCGGCACTTCTTGACTACATTCACCCCTGTCAACATCGTTACTGCAACATGACAGTATTACGGTACAGTATAGACTGAATATATAGTCCAGGGCCTCCAAGCTACAGAAGGTGTTATACTCCAGGCTAGGTTCGCGGCCGCAAGCGGGGGTGTATAACTCGTTACAATTGTTGCGGCACTTCTTGACTCCATTCACCCCTGTCAACACCGTTACTGCAACATCACAGTATCATAGTACAGTATAGAGTAAATATATATAGTCCAAGGCCTCCAAGCTACAGAAGGTGTTATACTCCAGTCTAGGGTCGCGACCGCAAGCGGGGGTGTATAACTCGTTACAATTGTTGCGGCACTTCTTGACTCCATTCACCCCTGTCAACACCATTACTGCAACATCACAGTATCAAAGTACAGTATAGAGTGAATATATATAGTCCAAGGCCTCCAAGCTACAGAAGGTGTTATACTCCAGTCTAGGGTCGCGGCCGCAAGCGGGGGTGTATAACTCGTTACGATTGCTGCGGCACTTCTTGACTCCATTCACCCTTGTCAACACCGTTACTGCAACATCACAGTATCACAGTACAGTATAGACTGAGTATATGGGCCTCCAAGCTATAGAAAGTGTTATACCCCAGTCTAGGGTCGCGGCCGCAAACGGGGGTGTAGGCTTCGTTACAATTGCTACGGCACTTCTTGACGCCATTCACCCCCGTCAACACCGTCACTGCAACATCACAGTATCACAGTACAGTATAGACTGAATATATAGTCTAGGGCCTCCAAGCTACAGAAAGTGTTATACCAGTCTAGGGTCGCGGCCACAAACGGGGGTGTAGACCTCGTTACAATTGCTACGGCACTTCTTGACTCCATTCACCCCGTCAACACCGTCACTGCAACATCACAGTATCACAGTACAGTATAGATTGATTATATAGTCCAGGGCCTCCAAGCTAGAGAAAGTGTTATACCCCAGTCTGGGGTCTTAACTTCAACCGGAGCTGTAGACCTCGTTACACTTGCTACGACACTTCTTTACTCCATTCACCCCCGTCAACACCGTCACTGTAACATCACAGTATTACGGTACAGTATAGACTGAATATATAGTCCAGGGCCTCCAAGCTACAGAAAGTGTTATACCCCAGTCCGGTGTCGCGGTCACAAACGGGGGTGTATACCTCGTTACAATTGCTACGGCACTTCTTGACTCTATTCACCCCCGTCAACATCGTCACTGCAAAATGCAAGTCGGTTCTATATCTCTCTACAAGTTCACATTTTAAAGTTTTAATTTAATAAAAGTCACCTTCCCATTAGCCACGACGAATAATTAAATTCAAACTCTTACAAGTCTCTAACTACTTGGAGTAAAATGTTATCAATGTTACAGTCATTCGGCATCATCATAGTTAATGTATAAATTGTTACAGTTTTCAAAGAAAAATTTAATCCTCTCGTAACGTACTCGTAACGCAAGTCTAAGAGAAGCCAGACTTTCTATTGATCCAATCCAGCTGTTACTAATTTTTAAAAAGCAATTATTTGGTACTATAGAAGTATAATTATTATTATTAAATACAATTTTACACCAAATACATATCAATCATTAATAGACGACGAATACAAATTACCAAACGGATAATTAATTACCTTTTAGATTATATTGTAAAAGTAGATCGTTGTCCGATATTAATATTATGGAAAATAAACAAATTATCAATCAGTACAAAAACATGAGTAGAGTAGAAACCTTGTTACAGTACCCTGCCTCATCTGATTTTTTTATTATTTACATGTTGAAGAAATAAAACAAATCTAGTTCGCACGCAGCACGCTGACGTGAGGGAAGTGAATTTCCACATAACAAACTTTTAAAACTCAAAATCAGTGTAAAACCTTACATTATTTCCCATCTTTATTAAATTCTGTAAACATTGATTTTTTGCTGTTCTGATGCTTCTGGCTTCATTTACCTGTAATGCTGGGAATACAATTTTGCGCAATACCGCAAATTTAAAGGTATGGTCACGCCCATACCTTTAAAATCCACCTCTCCCAGTTTTCTACGACCTACCGATACCTCACAATTTCATTGTAAAATGTTGGCTTAAGGAATTAGATATATAGATTCTCTTACGTTATATTTATTTTTCCCGGTGAATTTGAGAGTACCAATATCAACTTGCAAATACAAGTAAACAAATAAAATAGTAATACTAGAAACCATGACAGAATTGTGATCGCCTATAGCATATACATGTTTTGCACTTTTGGGTATTATGACAGTCATTCTATTAAAGGATCATTCACATTACTCAATTAATAATTTTGTTTTGGAAACGTGAAAACTTAGGCAGTTTACCAACTTTACCACACATTCTTAACATAAAATGCCCCCGTTCCAACAAATTTGCGCTCTTAGCGAGTATATTATTTTGGAATCTTTCAGGAATTGGGTAAAATATATTACTGTATCGTGGTCGTTCATTTGACCATAGTTCAATTGTTTCGATCGGTTTAGGAAAAACTTAAGTTAAAAACATTTATACTACAACCAGATTTAGCCAAGATAACAAGTAAAAGTCCACAAACAAGTTATTGCTCCACAAAATTAACAGTGTAAAACTTACTATGTTTCCCCCCTTCCAATAGAAGATCTTTAACCATAATGAGGAACAACAGTTTTACTGGAATACCCAAAGTATGTTTCAACTGGATTAGTACAAGTTATCAGTTGAAAGACAAAAATGTAGTAAAATAGTTTTTAAAGTAATGCTAGATTTGTTTAAACCATAAAGTGATTCACAAAATATTATCCTTTATAAATTCCAAAATATTTCATACCTCATTCGACTTATTACATGCGAGACACCAATTTGTAAATAAAGTAAATAAAAAGAAAAGTTGCAAAGGTAATTTGAAGCAAATTGTATTACAAACTGATAACAGAATATAGTTATTATTATATCGATTATTTACGTTACAAATACAAACATTGGCTGCATTTAACCGTGCTAATTGAGCAATTATCAACTGTTTGATAACCCAGAACTGGAATAATTCCACTGAGTGAAAACATCTTCTGTCAGCGAGGAGCCTTATTCTGGAGTGCCAATCGCATGGAACAGTGTTTCATTGCTCGCCATACCACGGTGGGATTCCGGGAGAGACTGATAGTGACAGCCGGAGTGTCAGGGCGTGAGTCACCCGGCCACGACCGGACATGGCTTGTTGTCTACAACTCAGGTCTCGGAATGTAGGCTTTCACCATTTCACACCACCAAATACCTGGTTTCTCAATTTGTTAAAAGTATAACTAAATATTAATATATCAAAGCCAAATACCACTGACTGACTCACTCATCACGAAATCTTAAAAACCACAGAACGGATTGCAATGAAATTTGGAACATACCTTCCTCTTGGAACTTAGGTGCTCACTAAAAAAGGGTTTTAAGAAATTCTCATAGGGCTCTGCCCCACGGAGAGTCAAAGTTCCAATCCTGTGTTGTTCTTATGTATATTCACTTTAAAGGCGGTCCCACACTTCTCGCGAACAGGCCTGAACATTCAGCCGAACATTCTCCCGCACGTTACCTGAACATTCCGTCCCGTATGTTCCCGTATGTAGTCAAAAGTTCGTGCAGCTCCCACACTTCTAGCGAATACTCCGAACATTCGGAGTTCGGCGGAATGTTCAGGCCTGTTCGCGAGAAGTGTGGGACGGCCATTAGTTTTAGCTGATGAAAATAGAAACAGCTGATCTTGATTGGTAGTAGTTTCATGGGATAACCACAGAATGCAGCACACACAACTGTCATAGTTTTAGCGAATTTCGTAGTCGGCATGGTAAGACCTAGGCCCGGGACCATGATAACTTTTCGATTTTAGGTTCCCAGACCCCAAATACACCATTTGTTCGAAACTGTTTATATATATGTGTCCGTGAGCACGATAACTCTCGTAAACATGATCCGATTTTGATGAAATTTGGTATAAAGCAAATACGTGTAAAGCAATATTTATGTCTTTAAGTTTGAAAACAAGCCAGATCGTCCTATCCGAAGGGGGAAGGGGAGTTAGTACCCCATAAATGTTTTTTTTTATAGTTTTTTACATATAATTTTTGAAATAGCCAAATTTGAGTTATTACCACTGGATTCAGCTTAAAACACACACACAATTTGGTATTTAGGTCATTACTCTATGTCAATTGGTTACCGAGATATTGAAAATGCTAAATACACTACGTTGTCTAATGTTATTCTTATGGAGGAAAAGACAATTTTTATATCTCGCTTATTTATGAACGTATACTGATGAAACTTGGTATATGGCTTCATCCGGTTGTGGTATATTGATATTTGATCAAACAAAAAGTTTTTGCCAAAGGCTCCTGTAGCAGCAAACCTGCGTTCTCAGCCCCATGTTATTCGTATGGATAATAATTAAATGCTCTGTCTCCCTTAATTATGAAAATAAATTAATAAAAACTGCTATATGACTTCACCTAGTTGAGTTATGTTGATATTAGCATAAAAACCCATTTTTTGTGTTCGTTGATGCAGCAAGCCTGCGTACTCAAGCCCCTATGTTATTCTTTTGGAGAATAATTAAAATTGTATATATCGCTTATCTGTGAATATAGTTTTATGAAACTTGGTAAGGTAAGTAAGTGGCTTTATGTAGTATTACGACATTTATATCTCCATTGGGAATTCGCTGAGTCTGCAGGTTTGCTGCGGCGGGGTTTTATAAATTATTGTTTGCGGGGCGAAGCCTGCGGGAATAGCTAGTGAATAAATAAATTAATAAAACCCTAACCACCCCTAACCCTAACTATAACCCTGAGCGAAGCATATTCCCTTAAACGAGTAATGCCCGTATATAATCCCGAGGAAGGAAGTGACATTTTGATAATATAGGTTTTTGGGCCTCAGAAATCGATTGAAAAAGTCCTTAACTCCAGAAAAACTCAAACTCTGTTGAAAACTCATTTGAAAAAAAAAACACACAAAATAACATTAGGCTTTTATGGAGTTTTAAATCATAACAAAACAGATCATAAAATAACTGATTAACTGTCAAAGTAACATTCACGTGGTGAAGTATTAAAATGTGATTCGGAGCCAAAAATAAATTATGGCACGTCTGAATTTTATGTAAAAAGAGTATTTGTATGCAGTACATCTACATGTGAGGTTTACAAAGCTCTTACTTTTGTGGATAACAATACTCGATGTATTTCCCAGTACGAATAAATAAATAAATACAGTCCGATATTTATCCGACGTAGTATTGCTAGTATCGGTGGTTGTTGGGTGTCTTGTGAGGCGACGCGGCATGCGGGGCACGCTCGCGCTCGTGAGCAGCGGCACGTCGCGGCTTTGACCGGTCACCAACCCACATCCTTGATAAACAGATTATCTTATCAGGGCCTGAAATTGGCCAGTGGTAAGCTGTATTGCATAACACGTAAATAAACATTGGAACCTACGATCGTAACACGTGTATGATACTGCTTTCCTAATACTTTCTAACCCCACCCGATTGCTTGATTCCCTACTCGGCCGACATTTAAATGGCAATTGCACATTTACCTCAAATAAAAAAATAGTTTACAGGTTGAATCAGATAAGTCACCAACCTGTGAAATGCACAGGTTGTACCTTAAAATTAAAAATTCCATAAAACAATTTATTCAATTTAATTAAAAATTAAAATTTTATACACTTAAAAAACTAGGAGCACGTGCACACATTTATCTCATACACAAATGCGCATGCACTCAAGCCCGGAAGGAAGTGCACCAATCATTGCCAAGGCGACACGCAGTCTGAGTTTCAATAATAGGAAACCTTGATGAGAATTAGTCGCAATTAGACAATTTAATACTGCGCGGACCGTGAACTTGGTGACGTGGCCCCCATTAGGATTGATTAGATTAGCAATTCGTCTTCAAACCTTATTTTGTTATTTTGATTGTTGAAAAATAAACAGATGTACAATAAACAACAGTTTACAATTAAACTCAGTAAACATGGATTTTGCAAGGCAAGCATCGCCAGGCATCGCACAGTAGGTGCGGAGGACACACTCCCGCTCCCTCGGACGTTATTCCAGAACATTAGAAAGTGATTGCGTGGCAGACGAGTTTGGCAAGCTATTGGTTTTGAATCTTTTCGTAATCCTATATCCAACCGATTATTGCACACTTTATTGACTGTTTTCTTGGAAATAAACTGTAGAAGTAAATAAGTTTCGTTATACAAAAATTACACATTTCGATTTAGTGTTACTCAAAGTGACAGTAAACATCACAATTTGATTGATTACATCAATTACTCTAATGTCTACAATCGTCAGTGAACTATGCAATCATTTATTTTATTGGTTGTTTTTTAGTGAATTTCCTTTTAAAAAGTGAACTATTAGCATGACTTGCACTGTGAGACTTAAGCCTGGGACCATCCTAGAAGTTCCTAACGTGACCCCCTGAACACGTTTTGGGGGGGTCGCTAAGAAATTTATATGTATGTCTGTTCCCACTCTAGCGGTCGCAATTTTTGTCCGATTTACTTTAAATTTGGTAGGGGCATTCCTTTCTATAGTAAGTTGGACAAGTTCGTTGGGCAAAACAATCGGAAAACTCTAACCCCCTTTTTTGGGGATTTTAATTTTTATAATTTTGAGTTTTTGGGCCGAAAAAGGGTCAGAAAAGCCCCAGATGTAAAACTAATGCATGTGAAAAGATGGAGACTAATGAGGCGAAACGTTTAAGCTATCTCTCATCATTCTAGCATAAATATTTACCGAGTTACTAAAGAAAATGTTAATTGTCTTAAGACAGTACGTTGTCTTATGGGGATTTTACATCGGAAAAGGCGGTTTTTCATATCTTGATTTAGTTTAATCACCCCCAATACCCCTATACTAACTTGTTATGCTGACTATACCTCCTCCTAACCTTATAATGTACACCATTGTCATACGAATAGTGAGTTGAAATATAACTACGAGTATCAGAACAGCCAAAAAATAACATTTTTCAATTTTTCCAAAATGGTGTTGTTTTAAACCCTTTATTAGATTTTTCTAACAATTTTAATGCGGAAATTCACTTCCCCACGTCAGCGTGCTGCGTGTGACTCGTTTTTTGATGTGTTTTATTTTTTCACTGCACACAGTAATATACATACTATACTGCTATGGTTAAACTATCAAGCTATATTTAATTGAACCTTGCCAAACTTCACTGTAATTTCCTTTTTGGTTTAAACTCTTGTAGTATGTGTAGTAAACAAGCTAATCGTCTTATGATCAAACTTGATAGAAAAGATCTTAGTTTTCATATAACTTTTGTGGTTTAGTACAACCTTATACGCTGTTGACGGAATCATGCTATCTTTTTAAAGCATGATAAATTATGCATTCAGTAACTCAGGAGATGTCTTCAGTAAAAAAGACAAACATAAAGGACATGTTTCATCAACGTTATGGACTTTTACTGAAAGGTCAGGGATTTGATTCCTAAGATGCCTGTATGGCATGTGTTAGGCTCGTTGTTATCTGTCATTGTAATAGTAGAATGTGTCTCGCTAGTGATGAAGTAAGTAATGCTTCGTCATACGAGTACTAAAATGTCAGATTGGTAGCCGCCATATTCAGAATGAACAAAACGGTAGATTACAATCTATAATGCCCAAGGATATTGAGAGTTTCGGCAGGGTACCTACCAGCGGAACTGGCGTGGTGACCGCACCCTATAACCTTGACCGCATAGCATCCTTGGAGCGAGTACATTGTTGTCGATGGTTTAGGCTTCTAAAACTTTCAGCTGATTCAAGAAGGTGCCAATGGTAAAGAATTGCAAGGTCAATAGTAAAATGGATTGAATAACCATCACCTTAGGAGTTTTGGATTCATTTATGATACCATTATCATGTTGATAACAAACTAAATCTTAAAAGGATATTTGCATTTAGTTAAATAAGTTCATGAGGACCAACTAATATTATCATGAAATCATGAAGGAACATGATTAATTAAATTAAAGTAATTGATGAGAGTAATATACTATCAGCTAAAGGATAAACGAAAATTTGCATTGGCATTTGTAAACGACAATATTTCAGTTTTCGACAACAATACTTTAAGGTAAATACACGATGGATACGCATGCGTACAGGATATAAATGATTTGATGTAAAACTATGAGTACTGCTGTATGGCATGCAGGCATGCCAACTCAAAACTACTACTCATAAAAAGTAAAATTTCGTGTGACACCTATAATTGTTTGCTTGAAATTATTAATTTAAAAAGTTTTAATTTACGATTGCACTAAGTGTGTTTTGAAAACCAAAGCAAGTATTTTACTTACTTTAACATACAACAAGATTGTTCAGGATTAGAGTTCGTGCTTGAGCGTAAAACAATAATACACGGCAATTAACAACGTGATTAATTCAATAGCCTTTTAATTTGTTATGTTCGTACAGTAGTAACTTTGAAAAACAGTCTCGTTATAAGTGGTTTTTGTTGTTACGCTAAAAATACAAGTAAAAGTAAAAACCTAAAAGATAACCACTTCTAAGGGGTCAGGACTATTAAGTGATAGTATCAGATTTCTGCTGTTATAGACATATAGTGTACTTGAACACTATTAAAATGAAGAATAATAACAGTAATTAAATTTCCTCATAGAACAATAAATTAATAACATAAAAATTGTGATTTGAATTTTGGAAAACTGATCATTGGGGAATTAAATAATATTGAAGCATCCGCAATAAAATAAATAATACATATGGTATTGTTTTTCAATCCATTTTGACCCGTAAACAATAATAAGGTGTAATTTGCATTAATCAAGAATGTTTTAAATCAAAGTACATAAAATACCAATTGACTCGTACAGTTAGTGTACGTATGGTATTAAATTGTTTTAACTAACTGTCACATAGCACATCAACCAATTAAGTAATTTATTAAAATATAGTTTACGAATTGAACATTTTGAGGGCGTTTATTTTAAATACATAACCTTTACTCAGGTACTAAAACTCCCTAAACTATTAAACGCACAAAAAATATGTATAATGTTTTGTAATAAAACAACGTATATTTACTCACCACAGAGTAGCACGAGAGCCACCTCCATGTCCGCTGGTCCGCAGCTCACTGGAGGCTCAAGGTTGTGACTCACTGTGTTATGTTGGTACTCCGTCACTCCACCACTGGCTACTGACTACCACAACACAAACAAACAACTATCCTGCTACCACCACTACCATCTACTGCCTATGGCTTGTGAATAGTCACTACAGAGTAGCACGAGAGCCACCTCCATGTCCGCTGGTCCGTAGCTCACTGGATGCTTAAGGTTGTTACTCACTGTGTTGTGATGGTACTCCGTCACTCCACCACTGGCTACTGACTACCAAAACACAAACAAACAACTATCCTGCTATCACCACTACCATTTACTGACTATGGCTTGTTAATAGTCACTACAGAGTAGCACGAGAGCCACTTCCATGTCCGCTGGTCCGCAGCTCACTGGATGCTTAAGGTTGTTACTCACTGTGTTGTGATGGTACTCCGTCACTCCACCACTGGCTACTGACTACCACAACACAAACAAACAACTATCCTGCTACCACCACTACCATCTACTGCCTATGGCTTGTGAATAGTCACTACAGAGTAGCAAGAGAGCCACCTCCATGTCCGCTGGTCCGCAGCTCACTGGATGCTTAAGGTTGTTACTCACTGTGTTGTGATGGTACTCCGTCACTCCACCACTGGCTACTGACTACCACATCACAAACAAACAACTATCCTGCTACCACCACTACCATATACTGCCTATGGCTTGTTAATAGTCACTACAGAGTAGCACGAGAGCCACCTCCATGTCCGCTGGTCCGCAGCTCACTGGATGCTTAAGGTTGTTACTCACTGTGTTGTGATGGTACTCCGTCACTTCACCACTGGCTACTGACTACCACAACACAAACAAACAACTATCCTGCTACCACCACTACCATCTACTGCCTATGGCTTGTGAATAGTCACTACAGAGTAGCACGAGAGCCACCTCCATGTCCGCTGGTCCGCAGCTCACTGGATGCTTAAGGTTGTTACTCACTGTGTTGTGACGGTACTCCGTCACTCAACCACTGGCTACTGACTACCACAACACAAACAAACAACTATCCTGCTACCACCACTACCATCTACTGCCTATGGCTTGTGAATAGTCACTACAGAGTAGCACGAGAGCCACCTCCATGTCCGCTGGTCCGCAGCTCACTGGATGCTTAAGGTTGTTACTCACTGTGTTGTGACGGTACTCCGTCACTCAACCACTGGCTACTGACTACCACAACACAAACAAACAACTATCCTGCTACCACCACTACCAACAAGTGGATAGTGCATGGAAGTCGTCACCATAGAGTAGCACGAGAGCCATCTCCATGTCCGCTGGTCCACAGCTCACTGGAGGCTCAAGGTTGTGACTCACTGTGTTGTGTTGGTACTCCGTCACCCCACCACTGGCTACTGACTACCACAACACAAACAAACAACTATCCTGCTATCACCACTACAATCTACTGCTTATGGCTTGTTAATAGTCACTGAAGAGGAGCACGAGAGCCACCTACATATCCGCTGGTCCGCAGCTCACTGGAGGCTCAAGGTTGTGACTCACTGCGTTGTGTTGGTACTCCGTCACTCCACCACTGGCTACTGACTACCACAACACAAAAAAACAACTATCCTGCTATCACCACTACCATCTACTGCCTATGGCTTGTGAATAGTCACCACAGAGTAGCACGAGAGCCACCTCCATGTCCGCTGGTCCACAGCTCACTGGAGGCTCACGGTTGTGACTCATTGTGTTTTGTTGGTACTCCGTCACTCCACCACTGGCTACTGACTACCACAATACACCCAAACTACTATCCTGCTACCACCACCACCATCTACTGCCTATGGCTTGTGAATAGTCACCACAGAGCAGCACGAGAGTCACCTCCATGTCCGCTGGACCGCAGCTCACATTGGAGGCCCAAGGTTATGACTCACTGTGTTTTTTTGGTACTCCGTTACTCCACCACTGGCTACTGACTACCACAATACACCCAAACTACTATCCTACTACCACCACTACCAACAAGTGGATAGTGCATGGAAGTAGTCACCATAGAGTAGCACGAGAGCCACCTCCATGTCCGCTGGTCCGCAGCTCACTGGAGGCTCAAGGTTGTGACTCAGTGTGTTCTGATGGTACTCCGTCACTCCACCACTGGCTACTGACTACCACAACACAAACAAACAACTATCCTGCTATCACCACTACCATCTACTGCCTATGGCTTGTGAATAGTCACCACAGAGTAGCACGAGAGTCACCTCCATGTCCGCTGGACCGCAGCTCACATTGGAGGCCCAAGGTTGTGACTCACTGTGTTTTTTGGTACTCCGTTACTCCACCACTGGCTACTGACTACCACAATACACCCAAACTACTATCCTGCTACCACCACTACCAACAAGTGGATAGTGCATGGAAGTAGTCACCATAGAGTAGCACGAGGGCCACCTCCATGACCGCTGGACCGCAGCTCACATTGGAGGCCCAAGGTTGTGACTCATTGTGTTTTGTTGGTACTCCGTCACTCCTCCTCTGGCTACTGACTACCACAACACAAACAAACAACTATCCTGCTATCACCACTACCAACAAGTGGATAGTGCATGGAAGTAGTCACCATAGAGTAGCACGAGAGCCATTTCCATGTTCGCTGGTTCACAGCTCACTGGAGGCTTAAGGTTGTGACCCACGGTGTTTACTGACTATCGCAATACACGCAAATAGCCATCTTTCTTTCTTCAATTTCTTATAATTGGTTATTGGAACAGTACATTTCTTAGTGCAACACGTAAACGTAAGGGCTTCTGTGTCTTTTATTTAGAAACTCTGTCGAGTAAATTTTAAGAGTATAACGGGTTAATGTTACTGCTGTTAAGTGTGATATATATATGATTTTCCATTACTTACCTTATATACGATTAATTTTCCACCTAAAGAACAGTTAATTTTGTCGTAAGATCATATACAGATGTATATTTGTATATTTGATGACAAATTACCCCATGGAGGTAGTTTATGAGACAAGACGTTATAACAAAAATACGCATGTCACACACGGTACAGTGGTGGTGCTGAGCCTCTGCCAGACCAGTTTCAACCGCTTCACTATCAGCGGATATCACCTCAGCGTATTCTCGTCATGTTTCGGTTGGATGCCTAGCCGGAACCAATTATTTAAAATGTCCCTTCACACCAAAACTGCGTATTCATACAGTTCATTTTCGACTTTTTAAAGGTTAGGGAGGTAAGAAGTATCTTTACCGAAAATGAAAACAAATGATTCCTAACATCCCATCGATGTTACGACACGAAAAATGTAAAATTGTAATGTATAATAATTATTATAAAGAAAGTTTATTTTTATAATGAACACATGAACTCGTACACGTCTATTTTTTGTTTATGCTTATGTACGTAGAGGTGCACATCATTAAGTTTAAAACAAAATATAATTTTAAATAACATTTTTGTTTATAGTCCGTAAGTATATCAACAAGCTGAGTACACAGGTTTGTTAGAACTGAAATATTTTATGCAAGCATCAGCAAGACCACAGTCTTGTAAAGTCACTGCGTAAGCTTTATCGCAATAAATTTATAAACAAGCAACATTTATAAGTTAATATATTTGTTGTAAGAAAAAATAAAAAAAAATTGACATAGCCTCTTGGCCACATACTATAGGTCTGCCGTAAAGAGATATAACGTGTTGTAACCAAAATAATTTTAAAAACTGCCAACTATGTAAAACTATGTAAAACTGCCACTTTATTAGTTTTTAAGAAGTATAAATAGCACTGGACATTTTTAAGAATGTTATCGTGATACATATCCACCTCCCAGTAATAGCTGCAATCGTTTTCCGAAATCCACTGTAATAAATACATTTACAAATATACATTTGAAATACTAGTAATACAAATGAAAAAGCTGTTTCTAAATTACTATCTTATGACAACTAAGCTAAGTGAATGCTATCCCAAAATGTCTAAAATATGTGAAAATTTAAGCGTAAACAAATTGCTCGATGCCATTAAACAGAATTATCAATCTCAGGCCAGAGTTCCGTCTTCCGCTTTCAGTATACTCGGGTGTGTCTAGCAAATAAACACTTTTGTATTTGGGCGTTTTAAATGAAATATTATTATGAATCAGACAAATATGTGTTATAATTTATCAGTCGTTATTGTAAAGTTCTATAAGCATTAAAATCTCAATTTAACATTCTTTCACAATATACACACAAAATATTTCGATTTTACACACAAAATATGCAGTGGATTCTTCGACTCGGTAAATAATTTGTGACATCTACAAAACCAAATAAACAAATTACGTTAAAAAATTGACTGGTATTGAAAAATTATACATTTAATTTATTTATGTGTTTTTATACTCAAAAAATAAAATAAAGTAATAAAATAAACATATTTAATTTGGTATGTTGATTAATTTTCTTGGTAATCAATTTAGGTTTGTGGTCACAGTAGTGGTAATGGCCGTAGTAGATACAGTTCAAGTGATAACATATAGAATGACTCCCCCAAAAAATACCGATGGTAAAAAAGGTCTAGTTAACCACAACAAATCTAATTATTCCCTTAACAAAGGCAAGTTTTTTCAACAACAGCTCTTTGATGAATGCCTCAAAACTGCTCAGCGATATTTCTGGTGGCTTAAATACAAGTGGCAAGGGGTTGTACAAATGTATTCCGACGCTGTACGGTGTTCGCTCCCTTCTGATACAGGCTGTCCCTGAGCAAGCTACTTCCCTTTTGTAGTAAGAGTTAGAGTTTGATATTTCTAGTAAAAAATGTTCACCATTACAATGAAATTATTTAATTACAAAAATAAATAATGCATAATACAAAAACTGACAAACCCAAACATTTAAGGAAGTGAGAATACACAAATCACAAATTGCACAAATATTGCACAAATCAGCTGATTTGTAACATATTTCACAAATTAACTTATTTTCGATACTCCCTCAAAGTTAATTTGGGCAATATCGGTAGCAAGAGTCCCAAACCGAGGATTGGGCAGACTTTTCGTGAGAATATCAGCGAGTTGCCTTTCCCCTTCAATGTGTTTTACTTCAAGTTATTTTCACTTTCTCCCTCACAAAATGATGTCTTACATCGATGTGCATGCTCTTAAAGAAGAAAAAACAGGGTTTTGTGCAAGATGTACGGCACTTAGATTGTCGATATACAGTTTAGGTTGACCTACACCCATCGATATCTCTTGCAATAGTATTTTCAGCCATACAAGTTGCTTGGCTACTTCACTTACTGCCAGATATTCGGCTTCCATTGTAGATACAGAGATACATATCTGCTTTTGGCTTAGCCGCGTAAGCACAAATTACACCTGCACGAGAGTGTCTGGATTTGTCGGCGGCATAATCTGCCTTACTGAATCCCACAAGCTCCCTCTTCTGACCACTTCTGTATGTTAAACTGAAGTCCATGGTCACCTTCGGGTATCAAAAGATCCTCTTTACTTTCCTCCAAGAATGGTCAGATGGATGCTCAACATCTTGTGCTGCCATGCTTACTGCGTATGCAATGTCAGGTCTGGTACCGGAAGACAGGTAGATTAAACTTCCAACTGCTTCACGATAAGGCACCTCCTTATCCAATGGCTTTTCAGGAACATCGCTTATACCAACTTCGATTACTTACTTCGATTGGCGTTTTAACAGGGTTGGCATCAGTCATACGAAACTCTGATAGCAATTTATCAACATAGGCTCGTTGACTGAGAAATATGTTTCCGTTTTCTTGTTGTTCTATTTTGATGCCAAGGTAGCCCGGCGATAAGTCCATTATCGACATAACAAACTACTATTAATTTGTTTTAATTTTTATCTAGTACGTATAAACAGGGATCTGATTTACTCTGCTGTAATCCTTGCTTTTTAATGAAATCGTCGAGTCTCTTGTTCCAACATCTAGGGCTTTGTTTCAACCCATAGAGACCTCTGTTTAGTTTCCATACACGATCGGTACCATCCTCAAAGCCTTTAGGTTGACTCACGTTAACCTATTCTTTAAGGTTACCATATATGAAGGCTGTTTTGACATCAAACTGCCGCATCTGACGTTTTTCGTTAGCTGCAACACTTAGAACTGTAGGAACAGTTTAAAGCCTTGCAACAGGACTGAGAATTTCATCGTAGTCTTATTCTCTCTGTGAGAATCCTTTGGCTACTAGTCTAACCTTTGACGGTCGAGTGTATTATCTGATCGCAGCTTTTCCTTTAGAACCCACTTCGTACCTATAATTTTCTTCCCCACTGGACAATATACAACTTCAAAAACATTGTATTCACGAAGAGCTTGCATTTCTTCCTTCATAGCATGACTCCAGTAAATGTTATCAGAGACACTGCATATATAATGCTTCAAATACTCTGGAGCATTAATGTTTGTCCAGATCGTGTAGTGACCGTTTCTTTTATATTTTCACCATTTCCTGGTTCTTGGACATCATCTTCAAGATTATCTCCGTTGTCTACGTCAGAGTCGTCATTTTTTCCCTCATTCTGTGCTTCAGGACCATCTGTTTCAGATCCAGGATTTTCTCCCTTTGAATCAGATTCCTGTGGATTGAAAAATCCAATGAACAGGATTTTCTTTGATACTCCCAACAGGGCTTTTATTGGTTTCACTCAAAGCTCCCTTCTTGTCCTTTACAAAAACTACATAAGCTGATGGTAACACGATTCGCCCATTGATATCCATCTCGTTCGCCGCAATACCCAACCGAGATTCCCTCCTCGGCCTTAGCAGACCACTTCTTCTATTTTGCTTTAGGTACATGTACATAACAACTTTCACCAAAAGCTTGAAAGTGATTGATAGTAGATGGACTTGTGCTAAGCCATAACTCTATTGGAGCTTTACCAGCAACAACTGATGGACCAGGAGGATTTATTACGTGACAAGCAGTATTTATTGCCTCTGCCCACAGACCTTTAGGCAGATTCTTAGCATGAATCATATAGTACGGGCACTTTCAACTAAAGGCCGCATTTCACGCTCAATTCCCCCATTCTGCTCCGGTGTGTAGGGCATGACTGTTCTTTGCGTGATACCTCTCTTAGTGAGAATATCTGTGATTTTGTGACTTACAAACTCAGATCCTCCGTCGCTCATAAACGTTTTAACTATATTACCTGCAGTTGTGGCTTCAGCTAGGAACGTATCAGTGCATCCAGGCACCTCTGTTTCTCTTTCAGGAAGAAAAAGCGTCTGAAACGGCTGTAGTCGTCCTTTATTACAACCTTTATTATAAGACAGTATTTGGATCCTCCAATTGATTTTACTTCCATAGGACCACATAAATCGGCAAGGATAATTTCTCCAGGAGATGTCGCTCTCACAACTCTCGGCTTGTCCTGTGCTGCTTTCCAAGTGGACAGCCAGTACAAAACGTATTGTCATTTTGCACATGAATGTCTCTATTCTGCAGCACTTGCTCCACATGCCTTTTGTCCTGGCGTACCAGCCGTTCATGCCACTGTTGAAGGGTAATTTAGTACTCACATGTACCTTACCTTTATCGCAAGGTCTGATGACATCCAGTGCTAACTCAAACAGTCCATTGTTATGTATACCAAATAATAACGGCTTACCTGACTGCAAAAAGACACATTTATCACTCTTTGCCTTGAAGATGAACCCTATACTCACACTTTGACCAACTGACAGTAAATTCTTCCCAAGTTCAGGAACATACCATACTTTTTCTATGGTTCTGTCATGCTTCCTATGTCCTATAGCAATTTCTACGCGAACAGTTCCCTCACCATAAGCTTTAATATTAGCATTGTTACTGTTACCTCAAGTGGCTTCGTAAAGTCTTCAAAAGTCTCGAACCAGTCCTTACAGAATGTCATATGATGAGAAGCTCCACTGTCTGCAATCCACGTAGTATCACGGAAATTACTCTTGGCCGTGTAACACAGCAGACTTAAATCAGCCTTTGCAGCAACGGATCTTTTCATGGGACATTTCGAAGCAAAATGACCTATTTGATTGCATGTAAAACACTTGATTGTTTTAGCGGTATGTTTCTTCTTCATATTCCTGGTCTTATTAGGACCATTTGATGACTTATTGGTTCTAGAGGAAACATCCCGTGCAGATCCATTTGCACCACTAGGCTGTTGTGATGGTAATCTTATTTCTATAAGCCTTTCAAGTGACAGACTTATGGTTCTGTCTGACATTGGTATGCTTTCCCACACATTTTTAAACTCAAAATATTCTGAGGGTAGCGTAATCATTATTCGACTCATCAGTAAAAGTTCGGGTCATTTAACTTTTGACAGTTTTTCGAGCTCATCATTAATTTCAGAGAAAACTCTCTTCAGGCGTGAAATATAGGTTGCAATATCTTTCTCTTCAAGTTTTACAGCCGAGAAAAATGATTCAAGCAGCCTATCAAGACGTTGACCAGAGGATTGCTCGTAGACTGAGAGTAATTGGCTCCAGATTTCAAACGCTGATTTGCAAGTGGCTGTAATATCTACATTGCAATCATTCATATTACTAACAAGTATCACTTGAGCCAAGGCAATCGCTTTCTTCCACTCTTTTACTTCCGTCTCATCCCCTGTTGGACATTTGACCTCGCCTGTTGTTGTATCGTAGACCTCATGATGTTTTAAAAGTAGTTCAATTTGCCTCTTCCATTTAGGCCAGTTAGGTCCTTCTAACTTTTCTAAACTGACTTTAACATAAATTATTATACTGATACAGTATCTTTACAGGTTTCCTGGGCCCGTAACCAGTTAGAGTTTATTTCTAGTAATAAATGTTCACCATTACAATGAAATTATTTAATTACAAAAATAAATAATGCATAATACAAAAACTGACAAAACCAAACATTTAAGGAAGTGAGAATAAACAAATCACATATCAGCTGATTTGTAACATATATCACAAATTAACTTTTCTTTGATATTAATAAGAGAAATGGCTAATCGTTGGTTATCCATCCAGATTTTACGTAGCTCGATCCAGATTTTTGTAAGACTTCAAAGATTTTAAGTTACGGAAAACTACCAAAACGTGGAAACAATTTACGGGTGGTTGTTTGTTGTTATTTCGATTAGAATGACACACAGTGCGTAGTTTCGAATTCTAAATAATTCTATCTGTGTAGTAGAGCTTTCCCATATGCCGTAGCTTAGTTGAGAATTAAAAACAAAAATAAATGGTTTTTAGTGGTTCGAGATTGAGAATTTATTTTAATGTTCGCAAGATAAAAGTGTAATATTGTACTTTTGCCAAATGACTTCTCCGATTAAAATGTATATATTACATAGTAGTAGTGGTGAAACCAGAAAGAGACCCCAGAATCGGCGCTTTTTTCCCATGTTATTCTTATGGGGATCAGTTTTTGCACCGACGCCCGATCCTACCCTACACAAATTTTCTTTTTGGCCCCTGCCTTATTTTCCCCCATTTAAAATTTGCATTAATTTTAATACATCCTTTGCAGAAATCCACGAATTCAAAAATAACTCCACACTAAATAAACAACACATGTAAACAACTTAGAAGTTATTGTATAGTAGTGGTGAAATGATGGTTTAACCCCACAATCGGCGCTTTTTCCCCATGTTATTCTTATGGGGAGCCGTTTTTGCACCGACGCCAGCTCCCGCCTATAGAGCTCCCGCCCGCTGGCCTATATTAAATATACCCCTGTCTTAAATATATTGTCCCCATCCCTCCTCTATATTTTTAAAAATTAATTTTCAAATTCTAAAAAACTATCTTTGGTGTTTACTGTCCGATTTGTCTGCAATTTGGATATGTTATTGTCCTAGGCGAGTGTTTTAATAAATTTCACTTACATTTCCCAAATTCACTATTTCCAAATGTGTATTAATACCTAAAATGTGTATGAAAAAAATAATATTGCACCACCAAATTGGAAATTTTTTTAATTTTTGCAGTAATTAAACTGCAAAAATGTCTTATTTTAGAGTTAAAAAATATGTTTTTATTATTTAAAAAAGATAAAATTTTAAAATTTTCAACCAAGGATATATATAGAAGCCCCAAAACCACCACCCTCATTCCAACAAAAAATGTTGACCTGTGCACAGTGCTCCACGTCTTACTCCAACAGAAGCAATTTATTACGCCATTATCGACTTGTTCACAAAGTTATTCCTAAAATTTGTAAAATATGTCATCAAATATTTGACAACAGCAATTTTAAAATGCATATGCTAGAGAACCACAATACTTGTAATGTGTGTAAGAGAGTCATCACCCGGAACAAACCCCGCCACCACCTACGATGTGACAAGCGGCCCTATAATGTGTTTAAGTTTTACGGCGAGTCCGCGGATATATTAGACACTCTCCAATCTTGTCCTCTACCCATCAAATGGATTCTTATTAGGAGAGTAAAATTCATCAAACACTCAGTGGACAACAATGGTGATTTAATCATTGACAAAGAATGTATTGCTGATTTTCGAAGTTTAACTAATTTATCAATTGAGAAAGCACAGCTAAAGACTCAAATTGAAAATTCACTTTTAAAAATCGATACCTCCATGCACAAGTATCAAGCTCAAGGCAGCGGATGGATATATGACCACACCAAATACTGGCAGTTGCATGTTTACAAATATAAGCCCCTAACTCCCAAATCATACATTCCCACGCCAGAAAATATAAAATCAAAACATGCTGTTTTAAATATTAAAAACACCGATAATAAATGTTTCACCTGGAGTGTTTTAGCAAGCTTAAGACCAAGGAATAGTAAACATGCAAATCGAGTAGTTCACTACGAACCCTATGAAGGCCAGTTAAATATGACAAATATAAAATATCCAGTAAAAATATCTGACATTGATAAATTTGAAAAACAAAATAACATAAGTGTTAATGTATATGGAATTGAAGGAAAAACAATATATCCACTGAGAACAACTAAACTAAATAGTAACACGCACGTCAACTTGCTTCTTCTACAACAAGGTCGGAAATCACATTACTGTTTAATTCGTGATTTTGATAAGTTAATGTTGCGGTCTACAAAAGACAACAATAAGAAATATTTTTGCAAGTTCTGTTTGCAACATTTTGGCACCAAAGATATATTGGAACTTCACACAACACACTGTAAACCCTTTGATGCCCAAAGAGTACAAATGTCTGAAAAAGATACACTACAATTTACGAATTACAAATATCAACTTAAAGCCCCCTTTGTGATTTATGCAGATTTCGAATGTTTTATAAACTGTGGCAAACACACGCCTTCTGGATTTGCTTATGTTGTGGTGAGAGACTCTAAAATTATTTACGAAGAGTTGTACAGCGGTGAAAATGTAATGGATGTATTTTTCGAAAAGTTATTTAAAACCTATGACTTTATTAAAAGTCAGATGGAAGTATATGTTCCCCTTGTAATGACTCCAGAGCAAGAGGCATCCTTCAAAAACTCTAAATACTGCCACATATGCCAACAGCTGTTACTGGGTGATAAAGTGCGCGACCATTGCCATCTAACAGGCAAATTCCGAGGACCCTCCCACAACGCTTGCAATTTAAACTATAAAGTAACCAAGAAAATTCCAATATTCTTCCACAACCTTAAAAACTATGATGGTCATTTAATAATGCAACACCTGGGAAAACTCAATCGCAAATTGAATTGCATAGCCAAGGACATGGAAAAATATATTTCGTTCTCTGTTGATGATTTGGTATTTTTGGATTCCTACAACTTTCTGTCTCTTCCCTTAAGCAAATTAGCTTCCAATTTAAATACGTTTAGATTTATAGACAATCCACTACTACAACGCAAGGGCGAATTTCCATACGAATACATGACAGGACCAGAAAAGTTTTTAGAGACCCTACCACCCATAGAGGCATTTTACAGCAGCCTAACTAAAGAATGTATATCTCCTGCACAATATGAACATGCTAAAAACGTATGGAATCATTTTAATATAAAGAATTTAAAAGAATATCACGATTTATACCTTAAAACAGATGTGTTGTTATTGGCTGATGTGTTTGAGACATTTAGGGACTTGAGTTTAAAGGATTATAAACTCGACCCTGTTCATATGTACTCATTGCCTGGACTAACATGGGAGGCGTGCCTTAGAATGACTGGCATAAAATTACAGTTATTTAGTGACATTGACATGCATTTGTTTATAGAACACGCCATTAGAGGTGGTGTAAGCATGATTTCCACGCGCTATGCTAAAGCCAACAATAAGTACATGGGCGAACATTATGACCCAAATCAAGAAAGCACCTATCTTGTATACTTAGACTGCAACTCGCTATACTCTACAGCAATGTGCGAGTCGTTGCCCATCGATGGCTTTAGATGGACAAACGAGAAAGATTATAAAGCCAATAAAAATGAAAACTTTGGATTTATTTTGGAAGTTGATTTAAAATACAATAAAAGTTTACACGATTTGCACAATGACTACCCGCTCGCACCAGAAAAAATGAATGGAAAATTAATACCAAATTTAAATGACAAAACCAAATATATTCTACATTATAAAACACTAAAAAAATACGAAGAATTGGGTTTGGTAGTTACAAAATACCACAGAATCTTAAAATTCAGACAATCAAAATGGCTCGCGCCCTATATTAATTTTAATATTGAAAAGCGACAAAAAGCTGAACATGATTTTGAAAAAGACTTTTACAAACTGTTAAATAACAGTCTCTTTGGTCGAACAATTATGAACCAACGCAAGTTTCGTGATATACATCTTGTAGATGAGTCTATGTTAACAAAGTATGTTACAAAGCCAAGATTTGACTGCAGCAAAAAGTTCGATAACAACTTGCACGCTGTGCATTTAAATAAATTAATTGTAAAGTTTGATAAACCAATATATTTAGGAATGACCATTTTGGATATCAGCAAAGTAATCATGTATGATTTCCACTATAATTATATGTCAAAATTTAAGAATAAAAAGTTCTTAATGACAGACACGGATTCTCTGATGTATTCTATAGTAACAGAGGACTTTTACAAGGAAATACAAAACGACTTGGACTGTTTTGACACCTCTGCATATAGTAAAGACCATTTCTTATACTCTGATAAAAACAAAAAAGTTACGGGCAAGTTTAAAGATGAATTAAATGGTCAAATTATGTATGAATATTGTGGTTTAAGGCCAAAATTATACTCTTTCATTCCTCTACAGTGGTTATACGAAAAAGAAAAGCAAAATGAGCTAGAGGTTAAGAAGGCAAAAGGAGCTGACGGCGCCACAGTTAAACATCTCTTAAGACACCAACACTACTTACACTGTCTTGCAACCGGAGAAGATTACTACGAGAATGTTACAAGAATTAAATCCACAAACCACCGTCTGCAAACATTAACGATGAACAAAAAGGTACTCTCTTTTGATGACGACAAGAGGTTTATTGTGGATGGCATCAACACCCTTGCCCTTGGTCACTATAAAATTGGTCAAACATAAATCTGTATTTGCCATTATTCTTTGGCCTTTCCTTGTCTATTACAATAAAGCCATATTTAGACCTATCCCAGCACTGATGGCAGAGATTTCTAAATTGGTTAAATGAAAAATCATTTCCCACATGATTGTTATACACATGTTTTAAATTTAAATCGTCTTGTTTAAATAATATTAGGAAATTAACATTGTCACGTAAATGTTTGTTTACTTTACTGTAAGATTGACACAAGTAAAAACTGCTAATATTTTTGTGTCTGCCCATTGAGAAAAATTGTGTGATATTTGGACTATTTATGTCGTCAAATACAACTATTGAGTGTGATTCTACATCATTTGGTGTGATTTCACAGTTTGAATATGTGTGTAATTTAACTTCATCACACAGACGGAATATTTCAATTATTTTTTTATATTTTTCTTGTTCTAAAGATTTGGATATTATATATAAATTTGTAAACTTTAATCCTTGTTTTTTTACAATTAAGTTATAAATTACAACAGTCTTCCCCGAACCACTGGGCCCTATTATAAGACAGCGAATATTATTAGGAAATAGACCCAATTTCTTTGGTGTATTTTCTTTATGTGCAATTTTAAATTTGTTCTTTTGTTGAATAAATGACATTTTTTATATAATGGTGTATTTTCTTTATGTGTTAAATCTTTTGTTTAATAATTTTTTTATATAATAAAAATGGCAAAGAGAAAGTGTAAGAAGGGTAAGGGATTATTCTTAAAGCCATATAGAGGCCGTGGCTTGTTAAATACCCTTATAAACAACCTTCCTTTCCCCCTCCACATCCCGTCGTATTCATATTGTGGTCCAGGAACTAATATACGTGAAAATTTAGCCAAAAATGTACCTCCAAAAAATAAGCTAGACTCTTATTGTAAAGAGCACGACATATTCTACATGAATAATCCTGATACAGCCGCCCGGAACAAGGCAGATATGAGATTAGCGGACCAGGCTTGGACTAGGGTTTCGGCAAAGGACGCCAGTCTGGCCGAAAAAGCAGCAGCTTATGCAGTGACAAATTTGATGAAGGCTAAGGCAAAAATGGGAATGGGATTAAAATTTAATAAAAAAGATGGACAACTTTCAGATGTTAGAGGCAGCAAGAGACGTGCCTCACTTTCGAGGGGTGTACCTAAAAAACGAGCTAAGAAAACTGGCACCAAAAGTAAGAGAATGTGGAATTATTAATTTAGACAGTGACAGGGGCACACATTGGACAGCATATCGTAAAAATAAAGATGTTGTAATATATTTTGACCCTTTCGGAATACAGCCTCCAAAAGAGGTAATTGAATATTTTGTACCATCTAAAATTTACTATACAACTGATCAAATACAAGATTTAAACAGTTCCATTTGTGGAATTTTATGTTTATCATTTCTGAAAAATTTTAGTTTATAAAAATGGATTCATTTACTATAACATTCACAGGTACAGAGCCAGAGTTGAAGTCGGTGTTCTTTCCTCCTATAGAATTAAATGGTGATTATGTAATTGGGCTGGTAGATTTTCAAAGTTATAATTCTATATTTAATGTTAAAAAACCTCTAAATACTTTGACATATTACAAAATGCACAAAATTACAACCCCAAAAGGGGAGGTTACAATTGACGAATTAAACCGGGCATTAGATGGTAAAGTTGAAGTTATTATACAAAATAAAGTGGCATTAATTAATACAAAAGTCAAACTTATATTTTACAAAGGCCTAGTTCCAAAATTAAATAAACTTAAAGACACAAAATTAACTATAGACGAGGGTGAGGATGTGTATTATTACGATCACAAAGCTCCAAATGTAATTGAAATTGCTGAAGGTACATACGAAGTGTTTGAGCTTGCGAAGGAAATTCAAAAGCAACTCCCAGATTTTGTACTTATAGCCGATAATAAAACTATGAAAGCCACATTACATTCTGGCCATGTGTTTGATTTTACAAAACCGTGTTTAGGGTCTGAATTATTGGGATTTAAAGGATTTTCTACTCCAGATATTGCGTTTAAATCCGTAAATAAAATCAACATAAATAATGTAAATGTGATTAGAGTAAAATGTAATATTGCGAATGGGTCTTATTTAAATGGTGACAAATCACACACCATACACAGTTTTTATCCAGAAGCTCCTCCGGGCTACAAGATTATTGAGGTCCCCAGAAATATTATATACTTCCCTGTAAATAAGAGAAGTTTAGATGTTGTTAGCATTACATTTGCAGATCAACACGACAAGCCAATTGACTTTAATAAAGAAGAAACTACAATTACTTGTCATATAAAAAAGATATGAGAATTTACAAGAACGGGCTGAGTGTGCAAAATGCCAGGTTTCTGCGATCAATTGGGTTGAAGTTAAAATTTTCTATTAATAAAAATGGAAGATTTTCTAGACGTTGCAGGAAAATTCCAATATGATGATAGCCTGGTTAAAATTACAAATCACTCCTATGTTCCACACAACACTTTAGCAATAAATAATTCCGATGAAATTCGAATATGCATAAATAATCAAGATTTACTAACACTCCCATGTAGGAGTTATCTGTATATTAAAGGAGAAATAGAGAATCACGATAAAGGACATTTTATAAATAATGCATTTGCATTCTTATTTGACGAAATTAGATACGAAGTTGCTGGTAAAGAAATAGATATTGTAAGAAATCCGGGAATTTCCAGTCTTATGAAAATATTGTGCTCTTACAATAAAACAACTAAATTGTCAAATGTAGCATTTGATTCTGATGAAAATTTAAAAGAGTTCCATAAAAGCGGCAAGTTTAGTACTTGTGTCCCGTTAGAGCTGTTAATGGGTGTGTTTGAGGATTTTAATAAGGTTTTAGTAAATGTTAAACAAGAATTGGTGTTGAAAAGATCCAAAAACGACTTAAATTGTATATTAACAACATCTAATGCTCCAACTGGTGTCGATCCTATTCCTAAAATTACACTTAAATCGATTCAGTGGGTGATGCCGCACGTGGTACCATCTGATGGGGAGAAGCTTCAATTACAAAAGATGTTATTGCAAAATAAAAATTTGCAAATTGCATTTAGAAGTTTGGAGCTACACGAACTCCCATCATACCCCGAAACCAAGAGACACACATGGTCAGTTAAGACGTCTTCGAGTTTGGAGAAGCCCAGGTATGTTATATTTGGTTTCCAAACAGGTAGGGACAACAGTGCACGAAAAAGAACTGATGAATTTGATCACTGTAAATTGAAAAATATCAAAGTGTTTTTAAACTCTGAATATTATCCTTATAGTGATTTAAATCTCGACTTTGAAAATGGAGATGCCTCTAAAGCTTATGAGATGTTTGTGAGGTTTAGGGAGAGTTACTACAACACCGTCCCCGATCCTATGTTTAACAGAGCTGACTTTATAAATAAATATCCTCTAATTGTAATAGATTGTTCTAGGCAGAATGAATCAATCAAAGAGGGGGTTGTTGATATTAAATTAGAAATTGAAACTGCAGAAAATGTCCCTTCAAACACATCTGCATATTGCCTAATAATACACGATAAGGTGTTTGAGTATAATCCTTTGACAAATGAGATAAATAAAATGTAAATAAAATGAAAACAAATATTCAACAAGAATTGGTAGAGTCTGCAAAACAAATAAGAGAAAAATATAGGGCGTTAAAACGTGGTAAATTTCTAGAGGCTGAAGAGAGGTTCCAAACATTCCAACCGTTAATAGAGCCTTTGCAAGAATTAAAAAATTTAGCCACAAAAACAGAGAGGCCAGTTCTCCCAATGATTTTAGAAAAGACCCCGTCTAGAATACCAAGAATAACACAAATAACACCGCACAAATTAGATTTTGGTCTTTTAGCATCAGACTATTTAGGAAATTACCTTAGTAGAAGTAGTATGACAGACACCACATATGGTATTAGGCGAGAAGGAAATAAATTTTTTATTGGGAATCAGGAAGTTCAAATTGCCAATGATGATGTTACAGTTGGAGAAAAAATTTATAAAGGGACAAAGGGATTGTGGGAATTGTTAACTTTAAAAGAACCCGTAAACTATAGTCAGGCTGATTTGCAAAATTATAAAGAGATTTTGGAAGCTACAAACGCACATTTAAAGGGTTATAAAACAGGTGCGGCGATGTCAAGTAATAAACACACTAAATATCTTAATATAATTAAACCCCTGTTTAAGACTGTTGGTGAAGGTTTAAGGCAGGTAACTGGTAATAAAATAGATTATGTTTATTGGGACGATCCTAATGAGCTTGTAGATAGGTTAAGACTGCTTTGGTTAAGCCGATTGGCGGGAAATTCTGGAGTGGATAATGAGATAGATTCTATCATAGAAGAATTGAGGGAAAGTGGAATTGTTTATTAAATAAAAAGATGATAGATAAATTTTATCGCGTATATAACCCATATAGTAAACCAGAAGCTAGAAGTTTTAAAGAAACTACTTTAAATCTAAAAGATGATTGTTGGAATGCTTTAAATTATAAAATTAGTAATGTTAAAGGTGGGGAGTTTACTGACGATGTATCGACTTTGGGGCAGACGTTAACCAGGAAAGGTGATGCTTTTGTACAAGGTAATACTAAATATAAGTTTTTAGAATCCAAGAATAATAATTGGAACGCTAATAAACGCAAAATTACTAATGTTAAACGAGGTGAAAGCTCAACCGATGTGCCCACATTAGAGCAAACTTTAATAAGAAAAGATGGTGTCTTTGTACAAGACAAAAATAATTATGAATTTTTGGAATCGGAGAATGGTGTTTGGAATGCCAAAAAGCGAAAAATAAGTAATTTGTTGGCTGGTAAAGAAAGCGATGATGTTGTAAACGTCTCTCAAGTACCAAAAATGGATCTAAACTTTTGGGATTTTAATAATAAAAGGCTAGTTCGTGTTAAACCCGCTGTTGATGAGAACGATTGTGTTACAAAACATCAGACTGTGACTTTAGACGGTCTTAAATTTGATGGTAAAAATAAGCAATTAACAAACATTTTACCTGGGACATTGCCAAATGATGTGGCTGTTGTTAAGCAAATATTAACAAAAGGTGAGAAAAGCATAATAAAACAGGGGGATAAATATTATAATGTATTAACATTAGATGGCGATGTGTGGGATGCAGAGGACAAATTAATAAAGAATATACCTGAAGGCAAAGATAGGAGTGATGTTTGTTTAATGTCGCAGGTTTTGAGGTATGACGATAATAATAAAACTTTTAGACAAGACAATATTAAATTTGATATTTGTTTAAAATCACACGCATTAAGGTTTAACAATAAAACTAATAAATTTATGCAAGACAATAATGAAATCGATTTGATGATGTACAATCCTAAATTGTTGGTTGCAGACCCTACATCTTTAAGCGGATTTAAGACTTTAGATGGAGGGGCATATTTGCCAAAAAACTATGTATATCAAAGAATGAGTGATGGTATGTTAGTTGGTAGCAATGGAGGTGTTTTTGAAACGACAGAGACTGGCAGATACGTTAACATTAAAAATAAAGAATAAAAAATGGAAAAAATTGCTTACGAATTGCATAAGCTCGCGAGAAAGAACTTTATTAGAAGGTCTTTTAAGGTGTTGGGTATAAACGAAACTGTTCAAATAGATTTAATAGATATGCGGAATTATGCTAGAGAGAATTCTGGGAATAAATATATTTTAACTTTAATAGACACATTTTCTAAAAAAGCTTATGCTGCTCCACTAAAGAATAAAACTGGATTAGTAGTCACAGAAGCTATAAAAACTATTCTCCCAAAGGGAGTTAAAAATATTCAATCTGATAATGGAAAAGAATTTTTTAATGAACATTTTACCAAACTAATGAAAATTCTAAATATTAATCACTACCACACTTACTCTACGACTAAGGCAGCTATTGTGGAAAGGTTCCAGAGAACTTTAAAGAATTGGTTGTATAGAGAGTTTAGTGCACAAGGGAGTTACAAGTGGTTGGATTTACTTCCAAAGTTAATAAGGATATATAATAATAAAGTACATAGATCCATAGGCATGAAGCCTAACCAAGTAAGTGCTAAGAACTCTAAAGACGTACACGAAAGGTTAGCATCTAAAGTACAAGTTAAAAAGCCAAAATATAAGGTGGGGGATAGTGTAAGGATATCTAAATATAAACATGTATTTAGTAAAGGATATACCCCTAACTGGACGGGAGAGCTTTTTACAATAGCAGAAGTTAAGAAAACAAAGCCTGTGACTTATATTTTGAAAGATGAGAATGGCAATATAATCAAAGGAGGATTTTATACAGAAGAATTGTTAAAGACTAAATATAAAGACATGTATTTGGTAGAGAAGGTAATTAGGAGGAAGGGTGATTTATTATATGTCAAATGGCTCGGGTTCCCAAGTAGCCAGAACTCGTGGATTTATGCAAAGGATGTATTAAAATGAATTTTAGGGTCAAAATATGGCAAGAGTCAAAACGGAAATTAGGGTGCAAAAGTCAGTAAATAGTTGGCAGTTTTAATTCAACCGTAATAGTGAATTTGGGAAATGTAAGTGAAATTTATTAAAACACTCGCCTAGGACAATAACATATCCAAATTGCAGACAAATCGGACAGTAAACACCAAAGATAGTTTTTTAGAATTTGAAAATTAATTTTTAAAAATATAGAGGAGGGATGGGGACAATATATTTAAGACAGGGGTATATTTAATATAGGCCAGCGGGCGGGAGCTCTATAGGCGGGAGCTGGCGTCGGTGCAAAAACGGCTCCCCATAAGAATAACATGGGGAAAAAGCGCCGATTGTGGGGTTAAACCATCATTTCACCACTACTATACAATAACTTCTAAGTTGTTTACATGTGTTGTTTATTTAGTGTGGAGTTATTTTTGAATTCGTGGATTTCTGCAAAGGATGTATTAAAATTAATGCAAATTTTAAATGGGGGAAAATAAGGCAGGGGCCAAAAAGAAAATTTGTGTAGGGTAGGATCGGGCGTCGGTGCAAAAACTGATCCCCATAAGAATAACATGGGAAAAAAGCGCCGATTCTGGGGTCTCTTTCTGGTTTCACCACTACTCATAGTTATATTTATATTGCAATAGTTATCCCTAAGTACTGTTGACTATAGCAATTCCATACCCAATTCTTTGGACTGAACTTTGTTTAATTTGATTTTGCGGTTGCTAAAAATAAATCAAAATTTGATTTTTCACGTTTAGTATTACTGTATATAGTTTAGTCAAGACTTCAAATTAAATTGCCGATTGTTTTATTGAATATTGCCCACAGATCTGGCGCAAACGCTATACAGACAGGGTGTCTCACGTAAGGTGTCTCAAACAGATTACAAACGCATAATTGACCTAGAAGGATGAAATAAAATTACTTCCCACTAAATCCACCCCATGGAATAACTTACAAATATTTTTAGTTAGTTACAAAAACAGGATATTTAAAAAACCGAGGGCACTAGTCGAATCTTGGAATTTTCACATATAAACACATATGTCAAGTTATACACCATTTAAAGCTCTACAACAGATTTTAATACAAGTAAGAATTTTGAATCAAAACAAAGATATGTCTTGTGGTTTAGCAGATACAGGGTATTTCGTAAATGTCAGTATTTTTGAAAAATGACCACCATTTTGAAACAGATAAAGCTAAGTCATTTCTGTTTTCGCAGAAATGTTAGTCTGTTGCAGAGCTTTAAAATGGTGTTTAACTTGACATATTTTCATATTTGATAATTGCGAGATTCTAACTAGTGATCCTCGGCTTTTGGAATACCCTGTATTCGTACCTAACTAAACATATTTTTAAGTTACACCTTGGGGTAGATTTATTTGGAAATAATTTTACTTCCTCCTTCTTGGCCAATTGGTGCGTCTGTAATCTGTTTGAGACACCTTACGCGATACACCCTGTATATGTGATTAGGTTAGAACCAGAGGTCATCTTTTGACTTCTGTATTTGAGATAGGTGGCAACCCAGTCTAGTGTGGCTTCGCCAATGCCATTTGACTTTTTTAATGTCATGATTGACAGTGTAGAATGCCTTAGAGGCTTAGAGAGATCGACAAATATCCTATCAACCTTTGGCCTCTCATTCAAGACATTTGGCACGTGATATTTGATCTAAAACAAGGGATTTATGGTAGACAATTCTATAAAGTGAAACTGAGAAGAGTTCAAAGTTATTGGTTGTGTCTAAGAAAACAATTTAATTTATATCGTTCGATGAATTTTATAGTACGAGAATTACATTTCAGAAGCGGTTTAACTCAGTTTTTCCCTTTTCATATAGTGTATAAAACATTTTATTTTCATTAAAAAAAAGATGTATATGTCTGTACGACTTCTATTAAAAAAAAACAAAAAAAAAAAAAAAAAAAAAACTCTAGACTGTTTTAATCTTAAAGGGAAAGACCCCAAATGAAACAATAGGGCTGTAATGTAAATTATTGGGCGTTCAAAAATCCGCTGCGAATTTTAGAATGTTGTTTGGGATATAAAAATGTAATTTTAACTTTTATTTGTCAGGCATTTCATTGTATAAGTTATTTTATTAGTGCATGTATTGGTGTACTTGTATGTTCCTAACTGGTCCTGAGCAACGTGGGTGGAAAGTAAAGATTTGTATGTCTCGCTCTGGGACCCAATATATCCCGAGATATTTCTCAAAAGAATACCGCGATAATGTTAATTAAAGGCGGTAGCCTCAACCTGGACTGCACCTCCATTTTCAGCTTCAATTTGTATAGCAAGACTAATTTTCTTGTGATTCTTTTAACAAACAATATTCCAAACTACATTGTGTTTGTTTTTTGCTTTATGGATTCACTCGTGAGCATTTACGCGCTTTGCTAGCTTTAGTAAAACCTATAAATTCGTTAATAATTTGGATTGACAGCAGTGACCCGTTTATTGTCATTTACACACTTAGATCCATTTTATAATTTTATGGTCCTAGTTATCTTATTGCTTATATTAACATTCCACTCATATACAATTTTAAGTAATGGCTAGTGTAGTTTCTTTGTCCCATATCCGTAAGTACTAATTTACCTACATTTTTAACATGTCTCAACTTAGTGTGGTGTGTGACGCCATCCAAGTCGTGGTCATATTCACTCTCAGAATCTGAGTATATTGAGAAACGATTCGTTGGGACAAGGTGTCCAGTTTGAGTAGTTTTAGAATCTTCCTGGCCGGGATTTTGATAGTTTTATTACGAACAAGACAAACCAGGAGTTTTATATTCACATATTGTATTAGAATCTTTAGTCTGACTCGTAACGCGTCGGCGATGTACACATATATACTAAGATATAGAGACCATTTTTCATATTAGTATCAATACTTGATCTTCCAGATCCGTTGATTTTATTGCATACTCAGCTGCATACAGCTGTTTTACACTTGTATATTTGTTGGTCTGTACGACAGTAACGACGTGTATCACTGTACTGCATTTCAGTTGCACTGTTCAACCTCCCCACTGTTTTAAGTGAAGTTTGTAGACAACCCATGCAGCTATACTAAAGTCACGAAATATTTAACCATAATCTTGGTAGTAAAATTGTTGTTTATTTAACCAAAATAACTTTTGGAGAAAATACATCATATATGCTCTTTAATTCCACATCATGCCTCGGAGTTCTAAGTAAGGTCAAATCACCTTCATAGTGTCCCATTAACAGAGTTCAGTCCACCATCCCACGTTGTGATAATCGCTCCCAGCTGACACGTGACTGCGCCCCAGCTCGCTGATAACGCACTGTAATGGCGATAGGTAATTACTTTTTTGCTGTTAAACGCGTAATTATCGTTCTATAATTTGACCACCAGTGCTGAAAATGGGAGAAACAAACTAATTAAACCTAATGCGAGCTCTTCGTTGTTTCAGGCAAAAAGGTGACAAAATGTTTAATTAATTTTGTCGCAATACTTGTTTTTACTTGAAATTTTACAGTTTTTTAAATACAGGAAGAGAAAACAATTATCATAATTGAAAATTATATGTAATTGCTCCGGGCTATACAAAATCAATTCGCACGATTGAGTGTAACAAATAATATATTTTAAAAATTATAATAACATCTCTGATTCCTGGAGTAAAAAGAAACTCAGTAACTACGGAATTGGACAGCATACTCAAAGAATATTGATTATTCTACTCTAAAATTGGCTCGTAGTTTAATGTATTGTACCCATGTTAACGGTACTTACCCTTAATGCTATTGCTGTTTTTATCGGTTTCACTATCACTCATGATGAAAGTGAGGATAGGGAGACGTTGATATTTCAAATTTCTTCGTAATTAGTCGTGAGTAATCTGAATGTGTTATCATCACATTAACATTCATGTGAACTTTAAACAGCCAATGGGGTCAGAATATAGTTGTAGCGTTGAAACATTGTCTTCATACATGCGTTCTACACAAATGCCTATTTTTTGGCTTTCCGAATAATATATTTACCAACTTGGAGTGGTGTTGCTATTTATTTATATGTGGAGAATACCTCGGATATCTATTAGAAAAGCTTCCCTATCACCTTGTCACTTCTTTAGAAAATTATATTTTATAAGAATTCTCGATTGAGGTATAAGTAATTAGAATATTTATTTTATTGTTTTAATCCAATAAAATTTATTAAAGTATAAATTTGAATAGAATGTTATTCACATTAGACTCTTATTAATGGTATAAACTACTAAAGACTGAAATAATACCAGCGCAACCAACTAGCGTTTTTCCATAGCTGTAAATTATTTATCAGTTTGACCTTTACATCCATATTTTTTCTAGTGTCTGACTTTAACTAAAAGTTTCTGGTTTGTGCTGGTAAGTCTCAAAACAAGCGGAATATTATCATATTTAGATTGTCCTTCACGGTTTTGTTTATCGCACTTTTTCTGATTGGTAGTAACAAGTTTTAATCCTAGGCCAAAAATGTTATTTATAATATAGAACCATTGGCTTGATATGATTTTTATAATTCATTATACAAAACTTATATAACTATATGATAACTTTGAGTTAAAATTTGAACAAATTATGTTTATCCAATCCCTAAAATTAAATACGTATTTGCACAGTAAAAAAATATAAAATAATTCTTCATGTTACTTACTTTTTTAAATCATATACCCCTCCAGGTATTCATACACACGTTTCAACACCGATATATATATTAATCCCAACCATTCGATATTATATAACGATTGAATAGCTTCAAGAATAGCTACTTGCTGGATTAAGGCTTCATGATTAAGGCTTAACATATTTAAGCATCATGTTGCTTGTTGGAACCTCATTAAAATGTTTTCTTTTAACATGGTAATTTTCCTTATACTCTCTCTTTATTAAATTTATATTGAATTAGAGTCTGATAGATAATAAAATAATACAATAACCCCTCATTAACAATATAGTATGATGAGAGTTAGTGATCCATTACAGTAGAATAAAAAAATACAAGCCCAAACCTGAAGATCAGAGCTGGATAAGAGATGATGTTAATGAGGTAGTTTTTCATGCCAACAGGTTTATTTTTTACTGACGGTATTTATTCTTAAACAAGACCGTCTAAGCCAATCAAGGAAGATGCTAATTATACTGAAGTACAATCACAATCGTTAGGAAAAACAAGGAGGGAGGGCAATCTTACAATCACAATCGCAATCATTAGGAACAGCAAAGAGGGATGGCAATCTTACAATCGCAATCGTGAGGAACAACAAGGAGGAAGGCCAATCTATCAATCACAGTCTCAATCGTTAAGAACAAAAAAGAGGAAGGGCAATCTTACAATCGCAATCGTGAGGAACAACAGGGAGGGATGAAAATGTTACAATCACAATCGTGAGGAACAACGGAACAACCAGGAGGGAGGGCAATATTAAATCACAGTCGCAATCGTTAGAAACAACAAGGGAGAAAAAGAAACTATCGGTATTCCTAAGGATGTAGATCAAACTATTTAACAATGTACACGTACAGACTAGTTATATAGGGAATAAGAGCCTTTTCATATTACAAGACTCTGGTCTGTACGTACGACTTTCCGCACTGCGCACCAGAGTCGTATTGACACACGATCACAGTCGTGACGGTGTACGACTAGTATCCAAACCATTTGTAGTCGTGTCCTAGATGCAGAGGGGAAAAAACTGCAAAACGAGTCGTGCCCTGGTCGTGCACCACCACGACTGCTGTCGTACCAAAATGAAAGTGCCAATTTTAATCAGTGCAACTCAGCAAGTTGTGCCCCTACTTGAATTTTGTAGTCGTGCTGTAATACGACCAAAGTCTTGCAATATGAAGAGGTTCTAACCTCCACAAATCTCTATAATCATTTCCGGTTATTTGACGATACACCTTCCTCCCATGTATCCTATGAGTAGACAGTGGCGGAGTAGACAGTGGTGGTGGTGTACTATGAATGTGACAGTGGCGTAAGAGAGGCCTCGACAAACCTCTAGTTCTTTTTCTACTCGTACATATGAAATGACTAGTCTTGACTAGCCTATCTGATGTTGGCACCTGTGGACGTTCAACTAAGTCTATGTGTATCATGAAACTGCAGTTGACTACACAGGGCAGGGAAATCAAAAGAAAGTGAATCCCTTGCCTGAGATTTGTTTCTAAAATGCGGGAAAATAACTAGGTATAATGTTTTTGCAGTCTGCAAATTAGATAATTGGATGACTAAAGGTACGTTAGATATTCTACAAAAAAATTAAACAAAAAATGAAACAGTGTGCAATGTGAACTGTTGCACTGTGGATCGACATTTTGGTCCATTTAAATTATGATGGCTCTATTTACTTAACTTTATCTGTTATATTTATGTCACCATTTCAATGGTATTTATTTTGAGTCACTTTCGAAAACATGTTTACATCATGATTCAAAATACATAGCCCCACTCCATTGGGTCAGTATTCACTAATGGTGCTTCTATAACTGCAGTGGCGTTACCAACGACATAGCCTTATATATAAAATATAGCATTTGTTAAAGTATAGCACAGATTACATTATTACACTTCCATTAGGACGATAAGAAATGTTAACGAGTTCGCAGCAGCAAGCTGACGTGAGGGGAGCAAATTTTCTCATTAAATCTAATATGACGATGATCTCTATGATAATGTTGTGTGTTATAAGGTTACGAATAGGCCCAATCAGGAGCGAAAGTTGATACGGGGTATTAGGGGTGATAAAACTACATCAATACAAAACTAGCCTTTTCCAATGTAAAATACCCATAATAACCCATTAAGTACCCATTAAGTATGTGTTTTTTAAATGTTCTATCGTTTTACTTGCATTACATTTAAATCACGGGCTTCTTTTTTGTCCATTTTTGGTCCCAAAATACAAAATTGTCGCAGAAAACAGGTGTTTTACGATGTAATTCAGATCATAAAGAAACTCTTATTATGGGTGCGGCATAGAACTGTATTAATACACCTGGAACGCTCGGGCTGTGTCAAGAAATCGGTCTTTACCCCCACCCCTTCTTAGGCACTCACGGCCGCTCAGTGGATTTCAGCATTGTGCGCCCTATTGTTTACACGCTTTTTCGCCTCTCCATATTCATGTAATTACAATAAAGTGTATATATTATTGATCTGCATGAACTACGGAATCTAACAGTATAAACTTCTTGTAGTTTGGTAATTTAATTTATTTGTAGTAATGAAAACTATTTAGTGTTTTAAAAGTGTGACACGAAAAAGTCTCTAAGCGTAAACTTTTTTTGTTTTGGGGTTGAAAAGAAAATTCCAGCGGAAAAGCTGTAGATAATTAGTTGATCCACAATTTTTATCCCAAACTTTTTTTCATAAGTTGATTTATTTGTTCTGTAAATAAGGTATTAACGTTTCCCGCGCTCAAACCAATTCGCGCCGCACTCATTCCAGCTAACTGACGCGACACTTTGCTGTACAACACGAATTTGATTGTATTAACAAGCTGAACTATGACTTATTATTTTACAGGCAGTAAGTGGTCTATGGTAGCCACTCTTATTTTTATTTTGGAAATAGATATTTGTTTCATTGCCACTGTTTTGTATTAAATAAACTGAATCACAAGTGGAACCAACATACGGTAGCATGTTAATGACACAGGGAACAGGTTAATATTCAAAATTAATTTGAAACCCAATTTTAAACGATATTTTATTACAATATAAGACTATACAGTTGCTCTTAGACATCTTAAGTGTGATTAAATAAAATTAACTTATGTGATTAAATAAAAATCTAATGCATCAGCAACTCCACTACTTAAAGTTTGGACAGCTAGTTTGACATTCATCTTTTTATTTCCATAGTTCACGTGTTTGTTTGTTAATTTATTGGCAAACTTGTAGCCTTCCAAGTTCTGTACGTGATTGTATGTATTTATACTCAACTACACCATTTTCAGTCTGAATAACCTTCTTATCAGCTTTGGCTGATACTAAGGCTTTGGTGTTTCTACTAAGTTTAACCACATGACAAGCGTCAAGGAAAACATAAATGTTATGTTTAACTGTAGGCGATACAAACCAAGGCTTATGAGGAAATGTACATCCCAGCTTCTTAAGAGCGCTAACATTAGTTGTAGGGCCATCGCAAGTTACACTGTGCACATTGATATGGACTTCATTAAGTTTCCGAATTAAAAAATTAATTAGCTGGCCCTTCCTTCCGAAGAAAACTATTTGTTATTATAAGATAGTCACAAAATTATTAAAAATAGGATATCATGGAATAAAGGTTTCCGGCGCGGGACAGCAACGCGACGCGACGGCGGCCCGGCGGTGGCGATATTAAAAGCGTGATGCGTTTGCTCTTTAAATGTGAGAAAACTATAGACTGTACAAACAAATGTTTCAAATAAAAGTGTTTATTCAACTCATTTCCAACATTTTTCTCGCTTGAAGTTTGTTTCTACCCCAAAAATAAAAAAATTTTACGCTTACTAACTTTTTTATGTTCCAATTTGTTTAGCTAATTATATTTTGTATTTTTATAATTCTGTTAACTGACTTATCTGTAAGTTGTTTACTCCGTTAGAATCCTCAGTTCTTCCAGATAATAAATATATAAGTTTCATTAGAATCGGATGATCCCTGTGCGATGGAGGAACGTGTTAATGAGTGCGCGCATTAAAATATTTTCCGGCAGAAATCGCTCAGTTGACGAAGTTGCCTAAGAAGTGGAGGGGGAAGGACCGTTTTTCGCATCAAAAACTCCACTGCGCTAGCATTCCAGGTGTATTAATAGAGTTCTATGGGGTGCGGTTGTAGGAAAAAAGGTTTTAATTTAAAAAACATATTTATTTCAGCAGAAATAGCCTTAAAGCAAGGTACAAACACATTGATGTGTTTATTTTGTAACTCTTTATATCTGTGAGTACGAGTGCATATACGAGTAATTACACTGCACCCATTTCTTTCTCATGTTTTGGAAAATAATGCACTGTTTATGTTACAGAGTACAAGCAACAAATTAAAACTCCTTCCAGATAAATATTCTCTTGGGGTTTTGGCAGGGTTAGGTGTAGTGAAACGAGTGCCGTTGCGAGTGAGCAGTGAGTCACAGTCGCCGACCGCTAAACGGTGCCGCTATCTCACAGTCCTACGCTTGATTTCATCCCTACCCTAATCGATACCTACATCAAACAGGCTTTTGGTGTTTACAATTGTTTTCTATGAGTGGTTCCAATTATTGTAATGTTAATTTATTTTATGATTAAGTTTATGTTTTACTCATCTGTAGTGCAAAATTAGCACTGAAAGTTAGTACAATGGTATTTTTTGTACTGAATTTTAGGTTATATTAAGGCATTATGATATATTACAAAATAAATAAATTCTAAATACGTGTTAGTTCGCCAGTTAAATAGCTTCATCTAGTTTATTATCGTTGAAAATAATCAATAGCTGTTTTAAAGCCAAAAACTGCCGATTTTCGTTTCGGTTTTTAACTAATGTAAAAAAACCATACCTAGTTTTGTCACGAAAATACAGTGCAAAACAGTTCAAACATATTAATAAAGCTTCAGGAACAGCAAACTGAGTTTGGTCTACGAATAAACGGACTAAAATTGTTCATTATGCAAATGTTTTTATACAGTTTGAGTTTAGGATTTTTAAGTGATGACCACTACAGTATCTGATTTATTAACTTCCTGATTTTCACATACAGAAATAAATCATGAAATCAGGATTACTAAGGATTAATATCACGTAATAAGGAGTGTTTGGTATTTAGGTCCACAGATGTAATACGAGCTGAGATGGGTTCATTATCAGACGAGACCTCGGACATGTCCAACAATTATTACATTATAGAAACATGAAGACCAAGTGTTGTCCATCGCCAAGGGATAACATCGTGGAACGGTCGCGAAGCTCTGGCCCCGACCGACGCCGACGCGACGCCCTGACGGATCGGGAGCTTCGGGGATTGGCGAGTACGTCACGTCAACGTGCGGCATGGTTCCTATTTTGATTAAAACTAAACACAGTGTTTAGAGAGTTAGATTATACAATAAATACATCTTACCTTATGCAATGTATAAAAGTGTGAGATAATGTATCTTATATTAGTGTTTTCATTTGTGATCTTCAAAACATTAATTTAACTCATTTAATCCGCTAATAATAAATAAAAATGCCGAAAACTCTTAAAACCTCCTGTTTTTAAATTATTATTAATTTATAATTAATCTTCTTTTACGTTGAATAATGTAGTTAATTTATGTAGTGATAAGTATAATATTTTTAGTGAACCGCTCTTAAAATATTGAAATGCAAGTGTTTATAGTTTATAGTGTTTTATAGTGTTTATAGTTTTTTTGACAAACTTAAAACCTACGTCACAAATTAATTTTTAACGATGTAACTGCGTTATCTTAAAAAATTGTATTCTTCTTGAAATAGTCCTAGGGTACAATATTAATATCTATAATAGAATAAATACAATATCTATATCTATAAATGAATTAATGTAAGTTGATAATTGGATTGGGGGCAGTAAGTTAATCTTCAGCCATGATTCCTGGCCAACACTTTACTTGACACTACACTACTATGAAACTACAATCACTATGCTATAGTTAATTCAAAGATTAACAGTGACATTTCCTCAACATATTAGTTTAAAACAATCTGTGTAATGCAAAATCAATTATCACAAATTGTGATATTTCTCCTATTTATTATAGTTTTATGACGATGTGACAGTTAGAATCAAAAATAGCAGAGGTTAGAAAAAACATAAAATAACAACCTGAAAAAAAACATTTAGCAGAAAATAAGTTGTAAAAACGTTCAATAGGAAATCTAACATAAAGAGCTTATTTGGAAATTTTAGAAAATACAAACAGTATCAAAGGCAGCAAAGCAAAGACATTATGTCCCACCAAAGAGACACGTATATACTGCCAAGTTAGTATATAAACACAGTAATCGCGCAATGTTTGCACTAAACCTCCTGCAGCAGTAGAGTTAACAGCTCAATAAAATAGTTTCTTGTAAACTTTCCGATCGTGTGGGTTATATGTGTTCATTCGTCTTATTGTGTTATCCGAATTCTCTGTGCTCACGTGACTTTTAAATCCACTTTAGTAGTGTTTAGAGACATTTGTTATAAATATAACGCACTCACAATCTATACAAAAAAAATCCCTGGCACAATCTTATAGGTTGATTTTTGGGCACAACTACTATTTCTATAATCTACATTCGATATGATTTAGATGGGCCCCCACCGGGGAAAAATCTAATTCTGTAGGCCTAAAATACTAATTTGAGCTTATATTATTTGAATAGTTGTAAATTTGTAACATTTCGATTGCGAACTCATGGAAAAAATACAAAATAAAACAAGAAATGTCGGTTATTAGCGATTATTAGTGTTACTTTAATTTGCATACAGGAGTTATTGAGTTATTGGGTGTATTGAACACCAAGTTCATTTTGGTACAAAGGACAACGCGAACCCCTCCTCGAGCGACCACGACTGACGGGGAAAAGTCGGATCATATCCGAACTACATAGAATGAGTCATATGATTTGCATTAACAATTATATAATTTAGGCTACTTATTGTATTTACTACGATTTAATATTGCGAATGCATGCATGCAAACAACTAAGCTTGGTCTATTAGTCAATAAGAAATGTCATAATTGTGTTTACCATCATCCCTTTTTTGACGTACAGATTCAAACAATATTATGGTTCTGTTTCACGGCTTCAGTCGTTTTTAAGCGCTCCAATTAGTTCGGACTGACGTGAACAGCTTATCCACTTGTCATCTCCAAGTCGGCAGAGAAGTTTACGGGATGCCTCATTACCCCATGTGAATTACTGCGAAACAATTCATATCGTAGACAATTGTTGTTTTGATACAATGTTTCTCCACGAGTCATGTAGCCCGGCAATGGGCCGGTAGATTGTGGGTGTCAACAATGTCGCCGAGTGGGGTGGGGTGGCAACAATGAGCCGTGGTGCGCCGCGACGCCGCCGTCGCTACCCTCACTTGGCCCGCAACCCTGCGACTGAGCGCACATCCCACTGAGCCATATCAGGTACGAGCCTCCACACTCGGCACTTCCACCACTGTAGTACTCCACCACTGTAGACGCACCTCCTTCCCTAGACACAAGGTACTAGCCTCACCAAACTATCTAAGGTTTCGCACACCACAAACAGGCGGCCACACCTAACACCTGGAAGTCACATGAAGCCTTAGAATCGAGATCGACAATATAAGATTTTAAATCTGAATATTTAAAGTAAATAGCAAAAGAAAATAATGAATTAGAATGTACATTCTTAAACAATTTATCGCTACCAAATTTACGCCCTTTAACACATTGTTCAAAGCTATTTTACTGAATTTTCCCCGTATTAAAAAAATAGTTGTTCAAGGTCTACATGAATTAAGTTGGAAGTAAAGCCAGGAATAACTGCATATAAAAGGGGAGCGGTCGACACCGCGCAATCGGGCATACAAAAACCGGTTAAACATTTCTGAATTACGAGAGTCACGCGAAGACGGTAATTAAGGCTCTGCTTTCAAACTACTTCATTTCATGCCAGATATCGCTCGTTAATGTCACAGCGGTTGAACGTTGCTTTCCTCGCGGATCGAGTGACATTGCTAAACACAGTTCGTGCTTATTGTATTTGCTTGACAATGGCTAAAGACGTTTTCATGCAGAAAACGTTGTGAGAAAACTATTCAAAACCTCTGGAACAGTACCTGTTTATTTGAATTAAACGTATCTTCATTACAAGTTTTACATTATAATATATAAGGAAGCAATATTTATTTGTAAGATGGAAAACTTGATAAATATCACCCAAATAGGTTTTCTATTATATTCTTTACTAAAACCAAATAAAAAATCTAATTAAGTTGCCATAAAACTTGCAAAAAGTTGACAAATTTGAATATTATTTTAACAATCATTATCTTCATATTATAAGTAACAAACTGACTTATAAATAACACTTGTTACACTAAAAAGTCTCCGGTGAAGACCCGGAGTTTGAATTAAAAACGTATTGAATAAACAAATTAAAATAAACATATCGTAAAAACTTTAATTTTAGGTGACTAACAGAAAAATTAATCCCATGCAATTTTAAGAGGATCTTTTTACGCATATCCTTTTAAACTAAATAAGTTCTGAATATAATGTTTAAGGTTAGTTCTAATAACGTATATTGCTTCTAACAACTAAAATTTAAAAGTTATCGCCAATTTATCGGGTGAAAATTACCAAATGAATACTGTATCAAGGAGTTCGTACATTTGGTTCTTGGACCTTACAAATAAAATCAGTTTATAGATTTGCTTATGTAAGTAACCTTAGACAAATATTAAATAAATATCTTTATAATTGATTAATAAACAAATTTCGATGTGACTGTGCCCAAAGATTAACATTTTACAATATATCAGATTATTGCAAAAATATTTCATAAGAAAACTGTTCAATACCCGTACAAGGATTTTTTTTATAAAATAACAATTTGACTAGCGAATGAATATATGAAATAAATAACTATTGTTAACTCTGATTGGAAAGATAAAAATCTTTTATTTTATGTTGCTTATAATTATGAATGTAAACCATTAAAGAATACTGAACAATTTAACAGAGCAACATTTGCATTTCTTAATAGTGTTTCTAATAATAAAAGGCACCTTTGACACGTTTGTATTTTATTAAGTATAGTCTAATCCTAAAATCCGGAAAATATTTCATATTTTGTACATGTTTTGTTCTTGAATAAACGTTCATTCTTCAGTCATTAACTACTACGCCACGAAAAATAACTGTATATTATCAAATATTTTCGAGCACTGCGACGTAAAATAGTACTGTGAGGTAATAAACACCGAGTCAGTTAGCTTGGTCCCAAGCAACAATCAATCAGCTGTTTTACCGTCAGCGAGCGGAAAAGTAAGTCGCAGCGCTATAAAGACCTTTTGCCCACTAAACATAAAACAGCTGTTTTACGATGTATTTTTAGGTCGTAAAAATTCTTAAGGTGCGGTTGTAAAAAATCGTGTTTTCGATGTTTGTTTAAAAAAAGTGTACATTATGTTTTGTAATCAAATAGTTTAAACTTTTGTGTAATTCATAAGTCATAAGCACTTTGTTTGGACACACACATTTTTGTAAGTTCCAAATAGTTTTGTCAAACAGGTGAATCTCCCAAATTAAAATTTCCCATATACTATACTCAATAAATTAGTTTAAGGTGTTGGTTTAAAATATGCTCGGGAACAAAAACACATGCATATGAAAGGTCCGATCAGAGTCCATCCGACTATATTATCCTTTAAAAAAATCATCAATAGTGTAATAAGACTTATTAATAAAAATATGTTTAATTTTGGGTTTCTCAAATAGAGTTTATTATTAAATTTGTGAACTAAGAATATTCAATGAACGAAATAGCAAATAGCACATAACGTTCAACAACGTCAAAACCAATATAAGCTATTCAATTCATTTGTGTCATTTACTTTAAGTGCTCGAACGACTAAAAATTAAGAATCATAAAATGTCAATAAGTGCAGAAAATACTTGGGACGATACACTTTAGTACTAAAAAAAATTGAGTTATATATACTTGTATAGACCTGTTAAACATTTATTAACAGTATGTAACGGAGGTGTTGCACAAATTATTTAATATTACTATTCAAAAATATTACCAAATGTACAAAAATACCAATATTTCCAAATATTAACTTAAAATATCTGAATAAAACTTTAATTGTTAGACCCATGTAATACTGGCTGGTAGCGTTGAAGAACAAATTAACTATTTACTTAGATTCGTCAAATTTGCATTTGCAAGTTGCATATTTAAATTAATTAGTGTTATAATACTTAATTCATGTATAATTGCTACAGTCAAAAGTCACATTGTATTGATTTCTACATACACAGTTCTATTGCTTGATGACAGATTTTACATTATATAATTTTAAAACTTTATTATTAAGTATGTTGTACTATTCTTGACAATCTCTCACAAAAGGTGTTTAATACTTGTCGTTTTAAACATTAAGCTCAGCTAAGGAATGAGTATCTAGAGTGTAAACTCAATGATACAAATTACATCAACGATGATTTATGAGAATCATGCTAACCCAGTTAAAATCCCAAAAACTGTAATGATCTATATCAATTTAAAGGTAATCTTGCTAATCTTACTTTAGGTTTTACCAAAAACTATAAGCAATGGTTTATAGCGGAGCTCACAAATGGTTAATACTTTAATTAACTAATGTTTGTATCTGATAAGTACAAATATTTATCAAAAGTACCTATCTGATTTAATATTTTAAATTAAAATATACAGTTACGCTTTTTGACAGCGAGTGTAAGTTATGTTTAGCTGTTACATCACAAAATAATTGTCCGTACTAATTTAAAATTTAATAATAGTTGATAAAATGGCTGTTGTAAAATAATCAACCCCTCACGTTTTATGTTAAGGTTTAACGCTCGATAAAATGAAAAGTTAAACAATTTAAAATGATAATGCGAGCAGTAAACTGGGAGAGCCCCGAGCACCGCTGCGGGGAGTGGAGATGCAAAGAAATATACGCTCGGAAATAATTAACTATAAAACTTCATTTAATTAATTTGTGCGCTTACATCCAATTAAAATCTGTTTAATTTCACCCCTTTCACCCCTTTAAAGTCCAATATCAAAACTTAACTTGAAATCTTGGATTAAAATTTATATTTTTTTTCCAGAAAATGTTTATAAATATGGTTTATTGCGTATTTAAACGTGGCTGACAATTTTCCGTGAAATATAATAAACTGCACTAAACAGTTTATAATTAATTTTTAATATTAATGAACTGTTGGTTTATCTGCAGATGATACGCCCCAACTCCTAATTACAATATTCACTGGTCTTTTGAATGAACCTTGAATAAAAGTGGTGAGTTTGTTTTACAGAAATGTCTTTCTCTGCTCTTGAAACAGTGAAACTGTGAATGAATCCCACCTCATTCTCTGCGAGTTTCAACTCTTTGTTCCACAATTTCCCACAGCCGGATTTTAACTTGACACACAAATTCCTTTTTATAAAACATTCTTATGCTTAATATACAACTAGGAAATAAAATAATTTAAAACAAATTAATGAAATTAAGTTTTGCCATTTGGTAGTTATATATTTATTGCAAAATATAAAACTATTGTAAAATAAAAACTTTCCGATGTTAGTATGCTATAGAAAATAAATATGAATATCAGGGACTAACGCATTACATGAAAACTGCTAATAATAATCTGCATTACTGCTTATATTTTAAGAATGTGCGGTAAAATTTGAAGGTTTATTGTATTTTGCTACTAACTACTTTGATATCGTTTGGACTATGCAGACATTTGAGAAAGCTTTTATAGCATATCATTTTGGCAAAGTTATTTAAACTAGTCCTGATATTTAAAATGTTTAAATAGTAATAATTTTAGATTTAGGTGTAAATAATGAGCATTACAATGAATGCATGTTCATGACAACGCAGTTCATAGATTCGTCAGAACAGATTATAATGCAAATAATGATTAGTTTTGGTATTGGTGGAAATTATTGCCATCAAATAATGAACTTAATTAGCTAGCTTAATGTTAATGCAAATAAAAATACTGTAATTGAAAATTATTAATAACTAGCTGTTACCCGCAGCTTCGCTTGCGAAAAATTAAAACACATTACAAATATTAACCTGACCATTACTATAAAATCTTTGTTAGTTTTACCATATGACTTCCTTTGCCCTAACTGACAAACCGCTACAGCCGGTAATTTTATAAATTATATTTTCCCATAAGATTTGCATTGGAACTTACAGGACCCGTGGGGTGGATCCCTAAAGTTGGATGTGGAAATTATTAGATCTATATGTTAATGTGATATGTATAAGCTATGTTCATTCAAAAATTTAGCTTAACCGGTCCAGTAGTTTATGCGTGATGGAACTCCAAATATCCATACATCCAAACTTTCACATTTGTAATATTAGTAGGATATACAAATAATAATGTTTTTGAGTTAGTAATGCCCTACAGTTGTAATATTCAGTTGTAAATCATATTTAAAAAAATGTTTTAAACTACTTAGATACTGTTTTTACATTAAGGACCCCGTAGGGTTTGACGATTATTTAATAAATAATCCGTTTACTAAATAACGAATTTATAATACGGTTTCCCACTGAACGTAGAAACAAGTACCGGTAAGGTTTAAATACAGTACCGATTGATGTTAATTACCTTGCAACATAACATTTAACGTTTTATTATTTTATATTGCTAACTAAACCTGAGACCTCTGGTAACTAATTAGTCAATTGAAAGACTGACTTTTCGACGTCAATGACACGAAGATAAACAATGAGTGAAAACTATTGTAAAGAAGAAATATTTTATGAATTCGTAAAATGTATAGTTATAAACTGTATAGTTATAGTTTTAGTTATATAAAGTTTACTTTGACTCAGTTTAAGTTGACAAAGAATACATTTTTGTTATATTTTTATTATATCAAACATATATTCTCTTATAGAGGAATAACGTAGCTGTAACATCGACTTAACACAAACTGTTCCGTATTACTGTAAGAATCGTGTTACCGTACTAATTGTGTGCATTGTTCCTTGGATTTGTCTTTAACGTGTTATAGTGTAAAGTTTTGCAGTTTAATTTATAGCAGATGAAGTTATTTTGTTGGACTTAAAATATTACATACTTTTTTATTAGATAGACATCCATATATTGTATTCTTTGTGTTTCGTAAAACAATATAACGTAAACAAAATTAAATTATTTGGGCTTCTAGACAGTTTTGACCACTAAATAGAGTTATATGTTATATACGATAATATAGTTTAAATCGTATTTTGACCGTGATCCTTAGTACTTGATTAACATTTAAGATAATTTTAATCTCATTTTCCGAACAAGTTTGTTAGAATTTAAGAAAAGTAACTTTATATTTTGACATGATATTATAAGGGTAAAAATATTAAACACTATAAATTAATTAAGTTTTAAATACTAATGTTCCAGTTCAGGATAATACCATTAAAAATGCAATCAAATATAATAGTAAACAAATAATTTAATATATCTCACCAATAATTTTATTACTACTAAAACGTAAATCGGATAACTAATATTAATGGGGGTTATAAATAATATTAAATTCTCTTATATTTGCCAGAAGAAAATCCCATCACAAGATTTATCTATAGGTGGTTTAAAATAAATTTACCTTAATTAGAAGAAAAGTGACGCATTCATAAACAAATCAGATAAAGTAATATTTGGAGTTTCACAAATCTATAGATGTAATTGAAAGTAAACATGTTCAAAACAAAAAGTCAACATGCGGATGTGAGAAAACCCTTTCGTTATCTTGAAATTAACTGTTTACAAGATCACTAAGAACGTTTATTATCCGTTACTTTATATTTAAAAATATAAAACAAAACTTTTCACTCAATTGCTTAGTCTATCGTTTGTTTATTTTTTCAGTTCTACTTGATTTTATGTGCACATTTCCTGAAAGTGCCCATGAGTCTTTAGAACATACTATACGTTAAGCGGGAAATATTTAATGTTTGTTACTCAGCATACAAGAATACTGCTAATACGCAGCAATCAAATTAAAAAGCTACGTCTAAATTCCTAAATTACTCAGCCAAATCGGTTAAAATTAATATTGAATTAACAATTTAATTTATACAAAAATTAGTTACACAATCATAAAGAATGCACATTGCTTTGGAAAAAAAATTACACTGTAAAACAAACCCAACCTCTGATATAGAATAATTGAATTTTCTCTACTTAAGTAAGACATAAAATTGTATAACCCGACATCTTCCCTAACACCCAGTCCGACTGTTTCCGTCCCTATTTACCATTGTTATCAACAGGGATCGCCTCGACTGCAGCGCTGTGTTCAACATGGCCTGCGGACTCGTCCATACCGCTCGTTCGTTAGCGCTGATTGCAATGGATACAGTTAGTTTAATCAAGCTTCGGTTATTTTATGATTAAATGGTTTGATCAGATAACAAAGTAAAATAATGAGATACGTTCCACCATATTACACCTGGATTCTTCATTATGCATCCTCTTTTAAAATCATGTAACACACATTAAGTAAGAGAAAATTCTCTGAAAATGAGATCAGCAGTTATTTAATTTACATCCACATGATACCAAGCTATGTGTCAACCAGAAATTTTTGTTTAAATCATAATAATGTAATTATTATTACTCATAAAATATATTTTAAATTTATTAAAATTTATGTAATGTGGTTTGCAACTACAAAGAGCATAAACTAATACTTTATACGATTATGGAATATTCTAACAATAACGGTGGAAATGTTGGTATTATAAGCTTATAGTTTATTTTTTTATTTTGATATGTAATATATTAGCAGACTGTCATATATACTGAGTTAATGGCTTGTAGCGGCTCATCCATACTGTTCAGATTGTACAGTACAGCTTGTAGCGGCTCATACATACTGTCCAGCTTGTACTGTACAGCTTGTAGCGGCTGATACGTTCCACGCACAGGTCCAAAGCTCACATGGACGGGAAAAGTATAGGGGGAAAGGTAAAGAGGTCGCAAGCCTCTTAAAAGAATTGTTGTTGCCCAAAGCTGTTAGTGTTGTTGTTCAATTGCTTTAGGATCTTCTGTTATACTATTAGTCTAGGAATGTTTTACAAATTTATATGTTAGAAACGTTACAAATACGATTTACACCAGAAAAATACATAGAATTAGTGATTATGATGATATTGATACTAAAACAGGATGTATGAAATAAAGCAGAAAATGTGTAAGTACAATTATAATGATTTTACATAAAAAACGGCAAGTGAAAATGTGAAAATAAAGAAAAATCCGATCAATTGGTTTTATCGGTCACACTTAACATACCTTTGATACAAGATGACCTACTTTTGTGTATACTAACAGTTTGGCACATGAGTTCAGTATAGTTGTATTGTTAATATATCGTATACAAAAAGAAGTAGCCTCTAGTTTACTAAATAAAGGTTAGAATCTAGATCATTGGTTATTGGGCCACTAATAAATGATCGTGGCTAAAGAATCAGTCGATCTTAATCAGTTACAATGCATCTCACTCACAATCCTTTCAAATTTGCCTTAAAAGACGCTTTAGTTGTAGCAGAATGAATTACAACAAATCAATAGACTTTTATTGTTTTAGTTAACAATTTTAGTCCAATAATTTGTTATTTAAAACTGTAATTTGTGCGCCCCAATCCGCGAATTACGCCCTTGAGTGTTGAAATGTCAATAACACCAATAAAGGTATATTATTGCGTTTAGGAATTCTGTTTGCCGTTGCAGTTGTGTAGTTAGCGTTGTTACTTCCCAAAGTGTATAATATGTATTTTTATTTCAAAAAGCAATTGTTCTTATAAGCAATGTGAGTTTTTTAAATAGTATTCTTGTAGATTTTTAGTTTTCTAAATTTAATTTCCATGCCTACAGTTTAGGAAATATTACATTTTCCATTTTAATTTTATTCTGTAAAATTAAAAGATTTTAACCCAATTAATGTAGTAAGTATCATATTAAATTTGGTATACTAATTTATTAGTAACAATTTTGATTGAATATTTTTCTTCGAGTCTTTCCCTAAGCATATATTAGATAGTAAATATTTAAATAATTAATTAACAGAAAAAAAGATTTTATAAAATAAATGAAACCGCCATTTTTAAAATTCTATTGGGGTTAATTGGTCTGACCAAAGTCCACCCTGGATGGAACGACCTGTGACATCTGTTGAACGTGTTACAGTTGTGTAACGTCGACTGTTGTAACCGTGGTCGATTGCTGTAACTAAGATGAGCCGAAATAAGCAAAATTAACAAGCAGAGGGGTCGCAATTCATATAAAATCGAAAAAAATACAAGATATACCCCCGACGCAGCAACTCCCCGTCCTGCGTACTCAGCGAATTTCAAATGCATATGTCTTAATACCGCATAAAGCCGCTTACCAAGTTTCATTCATAAGTAAGCAATATACATAACATTTTAATTATTCCCAATAAGAATAACATGGGGGGCTGGGTACGCAGGTTTGCTGCAACAAGGAGGACAAAATATGAATTTTGTTGCAAATATCAAAGGACTCAACTGAAGCCACATACCAAGTTTCAACAAAATACATTCATAATATGCAAAATATGCCATTTTAATTATTATCCATAAGAATAATACGGGAGCTGAGTACGCAGGTTTGCTGTAACAACGAACAAAAAGGGGTTTTTATGAAACCTTTTTTAAACTCAACTAGATGAACCCGCATACCAAGTTTAATTAATTTATGTTCATAATTAAGGGAGGCATACTATTTTACTTATTCTCCATAAGAATAAAATGGGGGCTGAGTACGCAGGTTTGCTGCTACGGGGAACATCAATACAATTTTGTTGTTCAAATAACAATAGACCTCAACATATGAAGCGTTGATTAGCCAAGTTTCGTCAGTATACATTGATCGAGATAAAAAATTGATCTTATTCTCTATAATAATAACATTGGACAACGTACTGTTTTTAGTACTTTTAATATCCCCGTAACCAATTGACGTAGAACAATGATCGAAACACCAAATTGTGTGTTTTTTTAGCTGAATTTAATGGGAAAAATTAAGTTTGTCTTTTCCAAAGATTATATGTAAACAATTAAAAAAAAACATTTTTGGGGTCAAACCCCCCTCCCCCCAAAGTACCCCTTTGGAATCTGTCTGGTTTTCGAACTTAAAGTCATAAATGTTGCTTTACACGTTTGCACGAAATTTCATCAAAATCGGACCATTTTTACGAGATTATATAATATATATATATATATATATATATATATATATATACAGTTTTGAACGAATGGTGTTTTTGGCATATACAAAACGAAAAGTTATGGTCCAGGGCCTAGGTCTTACCATGCCGACTACGGTAATAGCTTCTTCCCTAAAGAAGAAATTCGCTAAAAGTGCAAAAATACATCTCTTCAATGCAAAATAAATTAGCTGCTTTTTATAAAATTGTATTGTATAAGTAACCTTGACGTTTCTATTGATTTTATCTACGTTATAGAATATGTAAATAAATCTACGCTTAGGATGTAAATAAATAGTTTGAAGATGTAATATGAAAAGCATTGTGGCAGGTTTACATGTTCGCTAGTGAGATAATCTACACATATATAACAATTTAGATAACGTTATAAACACGTTTTTACTTTATGTCATTATTCTAACAAAGCCAATTTTCATCTGTTATTGCCTACTTTATGACCTATTCATTATTATTTACTATTAAACACACTTAAATGGTATTACAGTTACTATTTATAGCTATAGTACTGTATATTGTATATTTAATACAGTATTTTAAGTGTAATGTATAAAATAGACGATTATACTAATAGTAATGCAATAGCAATGTCAACATATTTGATTTTTAAATTGATGAAATAGCAGAAGGAAACGATTGAAAGAAAGGCAACGGTTTAACTAAATATAATACGAGTTTAAACTTTGTCTATCTTTAGCATTGTGTTTTTGACACCCCACCTTATTAGACTTGTTCGGATAGTTTCAAATTAAAACAAGTGAAGGCCCAAAGCAGGCCTAATCTGTTGATGAATGTAAGACGCAACAAGAAGACTGTAACGCCGTCATTGCCAACGACGAGCGCCCATTCATCTACTGCCACCGCCCGCCCGCTGCAATGATTAAATCATTCTTCTTGTAGGCCTTGGCGATTGTAATCATAGCAGCTCTTACACTTCCCTTAAACCATTGACAATCCAGCTTTCAGTGTAATTCTTCACACAAAAGCAAGCAAAGCTCAATAAACGTGTTGTACTAGATGCGAGTAATCTCTTTAGGAGATATATCCCTCAACTAAAAGCCATTCCATACATAACAATAAATAATGGCATATTTTATAATAATTTAAAAATTATAGTAATTTAAAAATTGACATAGAAAAATCAAACTGAACAACCCTTCTTGTACTCTAATTGCCGGAACAAATTTGTCTCGTGGGAGGTAATTCAATTCTGCGGTCAATGGCGTTTCAACACTCATGAATGTATTTAACAATTTAACATTGATTATTTTGAAAGGTTGATCCAATTAGAATACAAATAACACGTTGATCGTGTTCCGTCACATAACACGAAACTATTTACACGGGGTATTTATACTTCAGATAGCCAATACCGAGGGATTGATGTGACACAATCAGAGCTATTGCCCCTCGTGGACGACCTGCGGTGCCTATATAACCCAGTCACATTCCCTACCTGTATACCTATAATCACATTCCCGCCCTAGTGAAGCCGCTCCCACACTATTCGCGAACACGCCCGAATGATTTGACTGAACATTCGTTACTTGTCACTGCTTCAATATATTCGGAATCCGGTATTCGTGCAGCTTCCACACTTCTCCGATCGTTCGTTACCAACACGACCTTTCGGACGTACTCGCGAATAGTGTGGGGCAGCCTTAATTTTACATGTTTTCCCTTTACTATTTCTCTTTCTTTAAAATTATTCTTCGACAGCAAGTAAGTAACCATTATGATCTTAAAGTCAACAATTAACGGAAAATATGTACTGCGCTCCTACTGTAACAATTTGTTTTAGGGAATTGCCTTCTCGTAAATAAAAAAATATAATTTAAATCGATATAATTACCTTACTTTGCAAAGAGCAATTATAAAATCACACTTAGTTATTTCGTATGGTTGGTACCAATGACGATTACGTTGCACTCCTAAGAGGGGAATAACTATTCCAACCATCAAGCTCTCCAAGGATCAGGGGAAGCAAAATAACAACATCTAAATTGCATCCCAGATTATAAGCTAAAGTCAGCAGAAATCATATTCTTGCAGTCAAAATTTTAATTGTTCATCTTATAATTTATCTATTTAAAAAATGCATTAAATAGTATCGAATCACCTCACTAACATTTGATTTATTCTGGATCTCACGATATTGGGATTACATGTTAGTATGTGATTGTATGTTACATTTCCTAATATGCCATGAAGTAGCTTATAATAAACTGGGGAAAGAATATTTTGAAAAGCCTCGCGAGATGTTAGGCTCATTGCTGCTTGTGTGTGTGCTGCCCTTCTGCCTTGCTCTCCGGAGTGTTAGCGATGAGGAAAATCAAGATACGTAAGAACCAATTACATTATTTTAACAGCTTCAACAAATGAAACTTCTAGATTAGTTGCATTTCAAATTGTTTCAAAATGTCTCTTATCAGATAATTGTCTAATTTAGTGGGAGAGCGCTAAATTAATCAGATTTTGGGTTCACAGAATTGTAGTTTTATATTTGTTTGCCTCCAATTATTAAATCAAATTTAATCATTGTCACGGATAATTTTAAATTAAATAAATACGTAAACGATACGTATTTTGAAGGTTTAAAAGGACAGTTCATAACTTTAAAGGCTAGTTAAAATTATTTGTTGCTGGATGTCTAATGAAGGTCGCGGCGACGGAGACATATTGTCCGTCATCGAGTGAGGCTGTTCCGAACAGCTGAGCCGGCTGACTTTGTGTGTCATTAATGCTCGGGATGGATTTCAAATCTGTGGCTTAACAATAAATATGGGAAGATTAGATGGTACACTTTCATTTTATTAAAAATTTGTAAATCTCTTATTGTAGTTTTGAAAATGATCTGTTCGAAAGGGATTGAATTCAACAGTACATACTTTACCAATGGTAAAGATGACAATTTATTTCGTTTTTAAAATTCCTTCAAAATATATTTTCAATTTTAAATAAAAAACTCACGTTTATACTGAAATGGTATTAATTTTTATAGAATAAACCCAAGAGAAACCGATTGGGGTGTTCCCGTAGGACTTTTTATCTATTATAATTGTAAAGATAGTAAATAGTCTAATCAAATTACAAAACTTCGCTAGACACATATGTTATGTATGGGGTTCCAATTTAGCATTCTTTAGTCTCCAGCGCTTTTGGGAAACTTAAGGTGTCTCAATATAATTAATAAAGAAAGACAGAAAGAGTACGTAAAAGAGATGTTTGTTATGCATTAGTTCCGAACAATACATGTATGAAATAAGTCACCTAAAATAAATGTTCGTGTATAGATATTTCAATGTAATATTTATATCACAATAACGGAATGGTGGATGAAGAATACTATACGTTTTCTAAAAAAGGCAAAGTGTAAGCACTAGGACCTTTCAAAATATTGTATGAAGAGAGTTCGGAAGATACAAGCTATGGAATTCTGACTATGAAAAAAACATTGTTGCCACGCAAGACCAACCCAAGTGTTCACGTTGTTTGACACTCCGGTGTCACGTATTCCTATTGTAAGCTTCAGAATATTTCCTCAAACACAGCTCCTGTATCTTTGTTGTATTATTTATTTGCTTTATTTGAAGGAACTTGAATAATGCACATTGCAGTAACAGCTATTTAGAAAACAGGTTCACCGTAAATTGTGTTGACGACGCAGGTTGATTTATTAGGCTCAAGCATTGCAAATTGTTTATAAAGCTGGTTGGTTAAGCAAATGACAAATATTATGTTAAAAGTATGATTACATTTTCTTTAAATAATTCCGCTAGTAAAATTAGCCTTGTTCTTACCACTATACAGGGTGTTCAAAAAAGGTGGGGACATAATTTACGTAGTGATTCCTTGGGCCAAAATAAGCAAAAAAGTATATAAACATATGACCTATCTCCTTTCGTTTAACGTCTGTCTGTCTGTATGTGTGTTTACAAAAAAAGTCATAACTCCTTAACGGTTTAAGCTACAGCGTTGAGATTTTGCACAAATATTTATGTTATTTGCCGCTTTCTTTGTGCAAAATTTGAATAAAAACTCTTAAACCGTTTAAAGATGGCGGACATTTTAAATATTTGACGCCAAATTTCACGAAAACCGTTAATTTTACAAAAAATTTGCAAGATACATAAATTTTACTAAATGTTATGGAGATTTCAACGATATCTTATTAAGCTTAGTTTGGTCAAAGAATAACTGAAAAATTAATTTCTTTATGATATTTGTTATAGTTTTAACATTGTTTAAATGGAGAAAACTGTAGGCATAGCATGAAAGAAATTAATTTCTCAGTTATTCTCAGAATTTTATTAAAGTTTTGTACAAAGATAGCGGCCAATAAGATGAACATTTGTGCAAAATTCCAACGCTGTAGCTCAAACCGTTAAGGAGTTACGACTCTTTTTGTAAAACACACATACAGACAGACAGACGCTAAACGAAAGGAGATAGGACATATGTTTATATAAACTTTTTTGGTTATTTTGACCCAAGGAATCACCACGTAAATTATGTCCCCACCTTTTTTTAACATCCTGTATATTGTTTTTATACTGACGAAAATGAGATATTTTTGCAATGTGAACCCTAAACTCCTATAAACATGTGTCTATATAAATGTATTGATGGCATATTTTTCACAAAAACAAATCTATTTTATAAAATACCACTATATTTATCGTGTATATCAAGCGGTTTAATATACTGGTATAGTTATTTTTGAGGCCAGCTTTAAACATGCATGATTATTAAAGTGAAAATTAGTACATAAGTAAATAATTATCCTAGGCAAATAATTTTTACTAAACACATTTTACGGGATGTGGGGGATTATGGAACGAAGGTAAAACAAAAATGCATGAGTAAAAATGTTAAGGCTAAAACAATAGATTTAAACAAATCTATTTTATAAAATACCACTATATTTATCGTGTATATCAAGCGGTTTAATATACTGGTATAGTTATTTTTGAGGCCAGCTTTAAACATGCATGATTATTAAAGTGAAAATTAGTACATAAGTAAATAATTATCCTAGGCAAATAATTTTTACTAAACACATTTTACGGGATGTGGGGGATTATGGAACGAAGGTAAAACAAAAATGCATGAGTAAAAATGTTAAGGCTAAAACAATTTGTAGAAAACGATATTTTATGAAATATAATTTAACTTCACTAACTGAGGTATCCTGTTATTTGTGAGTCGTAAAACCAAGACGAAGTACCTAACTGTTATGCAACATTATTCGTAACCCGAACTGTTCAATCGGGTTTGCTTAGTCGCAAACACATATTTCCAAATCTCTCTCGATTATGCATAAATCCTGTTATTTGTTTTCCAGTGAAAGGACACATTACTACGTTAATGAGCGTGTCAGTTTGGTAGAGACAATGGCGTCGACAACGTAACGTGATAAATACAATTGCCCGTATGCGATTGGTCTCACTTTTGTGTTGTGAAATTTGGGAGGAGCGAATTTCAACAAAAGAGGCTAATTTATTATGATAGGCAAACGATGTTACACAATATCGCCCTAAAACATAACTTAGGCAATGAAAATGGAGTAATTTACGGGAATATTGATTTTGTTACCCAATTAATACGGATTTCCCGACAGTTAATAGCATTAGAAGTATATAATAATTTGTGTTATATTCAAAATTAAACTTAACTTGTTTACAACTTTACAACTATTAACACTAAAACATAAAATTATGTTTCACTAAAAACACAATTAGAATATAAAATATAATTAAAATACGTTTTTCGTAAATTTTATTGACACATTTCCTAACTAAATACTCTTCGTAAATTACGAAAGGGCGGGGAGATTTTTCAAGTTTCTACAATACATTATTTAATGAGTTGTAGAAAATAAATGGAATAGGTTGAAAGTATTAGAAACAAGTTATTTGGAGTTATAAGTACTAAATTTTAACATAGAATAATAACAATTTTTTAAATGATTATGTGTATATTTAGTAGTTTTAAAACATGTAATAAATTAAGGGGAATGATAAATAATAGTCATAATTATATTTTATCGAACATATCAAATTTCAGGGGTGGACTCCCAACGAACCGTGAACTGATCTATTTTTATGTGACATTATTTATTTATTTAATCGTATTTACGAGTACAGTGAGTTCACAAATTCTGACTTAACTGTGGGAAATCATACGCTACAAAAATTATATTGAGATAAACTTTTTAAAATATATAATATCGAGTATTTAATATTCTTCGTTGTATAGTTATCAAACAGCTTTTTATATGCTAACCTTCCGAATTGTATAAACAACGTATGACAAAGTGATTCAACTCAGCTAATCTTATAATTTTGAAGTTGTCGCTTTATTAAATCATGTGCCTTCATTTCTACAGAGTAAGATTTCAAATACTAGTTATTTTTTTGTATGCTGATTGTGTTTTGCTGTTCAAGTTTCCTTCATCCAATCAAAGTTTAACGATTAAAAAATGTTTCGTCGAAAACGAAAATAGTAAAAATGTCTTTTTAGTACATTATTATACTTCCAAGTGTTTATGGGAGAGCATAACAAATAACACAGGGAACCATCTACCGATATGGGATTAATATATTCAAGTTTTTAGAGAATTTTTGTCAGGAAATTCGTTACGTGTGCACACTTGTGACCACAGACTGCAAACTAATGCATTGATGATTAGCTCGTTGCAGTCTTAGTAAGAAGGCGTCCGTTGCTTGGATGTATTTTGGATGCAAACTGATATTTCTCCATCTCAACCTTTAAAATATAATATTACCTTTTTCATGAGTTACCAAACCCTTTATCATGTTTAGGTCAATAGTGTGTAAAGGCTTTATGACACGTACAAACTAACTAATTTCAGAATCATAATCAAAACATTATTATCTTTAGGCAGTAGGAACTTTAGATACACAAGCAATAGGCATTGTCGGTCTGAACACTGATAACTACCATAGTGGAAATCGATGATAGCAAAAATATATTTGTGTTATTCTGAAAAAACAATATTTTGTCAGAAAATATTTTTGAATTGCAGGTATCTATGCAATTTGAAGGTTTAACCAAAATAATTCAAGTTTGCCGTAAAAATTAATTAGTGGGAAATTTGATTCTCCTAAAATGTAAAAAGCAGAATTTTCGACTACCGGTACAGATTTAATTACCAATTTATTAAAAGAGTAGTTATATTATTGTTACTACCCTCGCAGTAAAGTATTAAAAAACAAGTAAATACGTTTGAAGTGATCATGCAACTCATAAACTGGAACAATAGAAAATTATTTATACATTCACGATGGTCAGAAAGTTAAGTACAGAAAATATCTGACTAAGCTGTGCTGCAAACTGAATGTAATTCAGACTCAAATCTCATGTACATTTGAGTATAAATGCAAACTCGTTGTAAATGTAAAAATAAACTTCCTAGCAAATAATAGGTTAGTATTTATTAGCTCTGTTTTAATATAAAGTATATTTATCAAAATGTTAAAGGATACACCGTATGCATTTACTTCAATTTTAAACCCACTAATTCAATTATAATGTTAATTAGGGTCCTAATATTAAAAAAAGACTTGTGGAATACTAGAGGAAATCTGTGGCAGTATAACTAAAGGTCCATTACTTAAAAAGTATACACAGACAAAAGCAGGTCTCTTCCCATGACATGATAATACAAATCTTTGTTATCTTCAAAATGTGTAACTTGTGGTTTGCATATGTTGTATTTAATTATTGTTTTAGAGGTATGCTGGAAAGTGAGGTAAAATTAGTTGCCTCTAACAGCTGTGACACTTAACATCATCACAACCGATAATTCGCATGGACTACTGCATTGCATGTTTTACTGCGACAGTAACTTTAACATCGAAGGAGTTAATAGATTCGGCACCGGTTGGTCAAACTATCCTCTTGTTATTGACCTGCAACAGAAGGTTGTTAGGTTGTGATGGTCAATCATTTGAGTCTGAATTACGGATGTGATAAACACAGAAAGATGGAGACTATATCTTAGGTGTACGGACTCCATAGAATTAAACGGATTAGATTAGGTTGTTTTAAATATTAAAAAGTGATATGTCAATGGGCTAAAAACTAAAAAAAACTATAAATTAGAAAATAACTTATTACAGTAGAAGCTCGCTAATCCGGCACTTTCGGGACTTTGGCAGTACCGGATTACCGAAAATGCCGGATTACTGAGCGCAGTCTAAAAATAACCGTTATTGCGAGAATAGCGGAAATAACACTAAAAATAGAGAGTCAAAAGGCTATCATTGGTCCTTTATTCCATGTTTTATTGATAGTTATCTGATTTTGGCAGTGATGGAAAGTGTTAAAAACAAACATTTCAACCAGAAAATAGATTGACAGTATTATATCTTAATATAGTAATACAGTATAGTTACTCCTGCCGATTGCCCGCGAACTCGGCTGATCACACCCGAACTCTGCCGAACGCGCCCAAAAGGCTCATACAGTGCACACCAATTTTTTTTAAACCCTTAGAACGATGCCGGATTATTGATAGTGCCGGACCATCAGATGCCGGATTAACGGGCTTTTACTGTAGAAAGAATACGCTTTAGTGAACAAGGCAACCAACATGTGCCGGACGGTGTTATCGAGCTGTCGGCTCTAGATTGGTTCAGTTAAACCTTGGCTGAATAATGATTCCCATAACTGGTGTCATATACGATATGTCACGCTGCTGCAATTCCCTAACAAGTTTTATAAATATTTACATCTGCAAGAAATTAAAAATAATGATCATAATTAGGTGTCACTAGTATTTATAAAGATACCAGTGTCATTTAACTTATTTAAACGTTGTTGTAGTGGGGTATATATGATGTTTAGATATTTACTCATAATGTATATTTTACTATATTTCCCATTGTAAGGTAGTATGATATGCATTTAAATTGCATTTCTCTTAGCTAAACTTGGCTCAAAGTCATATATAGTTTAAAAAGTATAGTTATCCGTATACATTGAAGTGTTGAAAAATATGATTCTAGTGCAGGAAACCTCACTGATACCTGAACTCAATGTCCCATTTTGTAAATAAACAATTAAATAACTAAGCAATCTATTAGAATAAATACAATTTGATATCTTGATTATTTATGAATGTATGTTGAAGAAACTAGGTATGTGGCTTCACGTAGTTCTGGTATATTGATATTTGCACAAAAAATTGATTTTTGTTGATTATTCCCGTAGCAGCAAACCTGCGTACTCACCCTCCATGTTATTCTTATGGAGAATAAGTAAAATGTAATGAAAATAAATTCATCAAACTTTGTATGTAGCTTCAATAGGTTGAGTTATATTGATAATTGCATAAACCCATTTTTTTGTTCCTTGTTGCAGCAAACCTGCTTACTTATGGAGAATAACTAAAATGTTACATAGCGCTTATTTATGATTGAATATTGAGGAAACTTGGTATGAGGCTTCGCCTAGTTCAATTCTATTATTTGCATGAAAAACAATTGTTTGTGCTCCTGGTTTCAGCAAACCTACATACTCATTACCAATGTTATTCTTATGGAGAATAATTAAAATCGCTTATATGTGAATATATTTTTATGAAACTTGGTATGCGGCTTTATGTGGTATTAAGACATATATTATACATTGGAAATTCGCTGAGTACGCAGGTTTGCTGCGACAGGGGTATTTAATGCAAAAAAGCAAACAAGTAAATGAACATATTTCTAATCTCTCTCCCCCATTACGCTCATTACCTTCCTCATTTCCACTCGTCTTGGAAGATGACTGTGAGTGAAAATTGGATAGTTGACAAAAAATAACCTTACTAGCGAATTTCCCCTATAGGGAAGAAGAGATTATCGTCGGTCTCATGGTAAGACTTAAGTCCGAGACCATGATAACTTTTCGTTTTGAGGCCCCCAGATGCCAAAAACACCATTTGTTCCAATTCATAAATATCCATCTGTATATATAGGTATATATATATATATATATACATATATATATATATACATATATATATATATATACATATATATATATATACATATATATATGTGTGTGTCCGTAGGCACGATAACTTTCGTAAAAATGGTCCGATCTTGATGAAATTTTGTACAAACGCGAAAGGCAGGATCTATTTTCATGAGTTCCAGAACCAGGTCGCTCTATATTAAAGGGGGTTTTGTACCCCAAAATCTTTTTTGAACTTTTTACATGTAATTATTTTTAAACCCAAACTTTTGTTTAGACCATTAAATGTAGCTTAAAAAACAAACAATTTGGTACTTTGACCATCGCTCTACGTCAATTTGTTACCGAGATATTAAAAGTACTAAACAAAGTACGTTGTCCAATGTTAATCTTATGGAGAATAAGTAAAATTTTACATCTCGCATATTAATGAACAAATATTAATGTGGCCCCCCGATTATAATTTATAATTTTAATTATAAATTATAATTAATAATATAATTATAATTTTGCCCCCCCCCCCGATATTTATTTTTGCCCCACCCCCGATTCTATATTATGCTCCCTCCTATTCTATTTTAAATTTTATGTCCCCCTCATTTTATAGTTTTGCTCCCCCCGATTTTATAATTTGACCCCCCTCTTCGATTTTATATTTTTATTTTATGTTCCCCCCCGATTTTATATTTTTGCTTCCCCCCGATTTTTATTTTCGCCCCATCTCCGATTTTTTATTTTGCTTCCTCCTCTCTTCGATTTTATATATTTATTTTATGTCCCTCCCATTTTATATTTTTACCCCCCCAATTTTATATTTTGCTCCCCCCGATTTTATTTTTTACCCCCCTCTTCGATTTTATATTTTTATTTGGTGTCCCGCCATTTTATATTTCCCCCACGATTTTATATTTTTTTGCCCCCCACCCCGATTTTATATTTTTGCCCCCACCCCCTGATTTTATTTATTTGCTCCCCCCGATTTTTACTTTTGCCCCCCGATTTTATATTTTTTACCCCCGATTTTAAAAAAATTTGCTCCCCCCATTTTTAGTTTTCCCCACACCCAATTTTATATTTTGCTCCCCCCTCTTCGATTTTATATTTTTAATTTTATGGCCCCCTTCATTTTATAATTTTGCACCCCCCCGATTTTGAATTTTTACTCTCCCCCCCGATTTTTATTTTTGCCCCCCCCCCCTAGGGCTACTAATAGTATTAATATCAAAATAACTGTATCCCAACAGAGTACCTTTTATACATTTTTATTAAATAAAAGATATAAAGGTACTCTGTTACAATTATTTTAATATTAAAACTATAAAGTAATACATACAAGCCACAATCAAAAGCCATAAACACACATATGTTTGAATTAATATATTTGTAATAGTACATTTGTGTATTTGATTTTGTCACATGGATTCTGCCAACTTCCACAACAAGTGGGATATCTTTTTAATACAACATATTGAATTTATATGAAATATGTAAGTTGAATGGTGTAAAGTTACTCACCACTCGCCCGCTTCAAATAGTGCCCACAGAAAAGACTTAAATTTTTGTTCTTGTAAGACTCCTTTCTTTTTGGTTATTTATATTTTAAAGCTAAATATGAATTAAAAGCAGAATTTAGAATTGATACTTGTACAAGAAACATATTATGACCTCTTGTTAAAAAACCTGCGTAAAAACTGCAATGATTGAAGAGTCGTCAATTTTTCAAAACAAGAGTGTATTTCTTTGTGTGAAAAATTAAAAATGAATCATGTTATCATGTTCTAAACTGTAACACTACTTAATCAATGCTCTACGTTATCCGATCGATACAACTAATGCTATGTCCAACCAAGGTTTGTGTTGTTGTTTAGACAAGCAGTTTAGACATCTTTGCGCTGGGCTTATTAAAATAAATTTCAAAATATGGGTATAGTTTGATTTTTAAGTAAACCCGTTTCCTAAAGATTAGTTATATTTATGTAATCTTAACATTTAAAGTTTACAAGTAATTGTAATTTATGGTACTCAATTTTAACTATAAACATTTACATTTATATAAATATTTGTATTCAGATATGTTTTGATATTATGGCCCCTTACCTATGGGAATGTATACAGGCGATTATAATCTACTATCAAAATGTTCCGGTAATCAAGCGCATCTAAATGGTAATGCCAGGACATTAGGCACGTTTGATAATATATGCTGCCATGAATCAAGGCTATCCTGGTTCTGACAAATTATTTCCTATAAAGGTATTGCTACTTTTAGGGTGTGCACAGTATTTATGCGATGTTTGATTATTGATAACTTTTCAAACATAACACAAATGTGTGTATAGCTTACTCATCACTATTACGATTAAATAGTTCTGTTAACAAATTTAATTTCGTTAAACTTTTAATTTCTTACTCATGGTATTATTAATCATTGAGAATAGTTTTAACAACCACAGAATTCCTGATTTTAAAATAAATGGAGATTGTCATGTTCGATCAATGTAGATAAATTATATATCTAACTGAAAATGCCACAAACATTAAATGCTTCTAATTATATACCGAAATGTGAAATGTCTATTTATATAATCTTCTTTTGTCGTCACTCTCGTCGGCACTTGGTCATCTATATCTAAAATATGGTAACCCGATCAACTCACAGGCCAAACCACTACACCTAGAAACCATTATTTTAATTATTAATAAAATAACCTGAGGCAAAAAAAACTAATTTTTTGTATTCGAAACAACATTGTAAACTCAAACTGTAAACATTAACTTTTGGATAGTTTTGAAACTTGTGGTACAAAAACAATCATATCATTGTTTTTTCTAAAAAAAATACCTAAATACTTTTCTTTTTTGTCCAGGTAGAAAAACGTTCAAGTTTCATTTAAAATAAAATCAGCATGGTCCAATTTTCTGGCTTAGCATTTTATGTCGTTCAGCTCCAAGAGGTTTTGTCGGCATGTCTGCAATTGGTTCTTTACATAAAATTCTTACAATTTCTACACTGCCATCTAGAACCAAGCCATGCGGTTTTTCTAGTTTCTTCACTTGCCGCAACAATTTCTGCTTCTGTTGTTGAGATGGCTATTGATGACTGTTTCTGGCTAAACCAGTTCACTGGTCCAGCAGCATAAAACATATAACTCCATTTGTATATCTTCTCGTTATTATATCACCTGAAAAGTCACTGTAGACATTTAGTTTTCTTCTTTCTTCAGGCTGTTGACTGTATTTTATTGCAAAATCAGTTGTCCCTTTTAAATATCGCACGATGAGTTTCACTATGTTCCAATGTTCCGAAATATGACTGTCCAAAACTCCAATGCAATGCGTCCAACTTCATTGCAGTGGTAACAAACACGTTTTTTACTCACCAGATTCTTTCTCAGGACCCCTCTGGTTGCCAAAGCTTCCACTCCACTGTTCTCCTTTCTTTTTTCATTCAGTGCTCTCCCAAAAGAACACAACTGCTCGGTAAGATTTTCAATTGTATTCTCTTGTTTGGGTAGCAAAATCTAGCATCAGCGAAAATTAAAAAATCGTCGGGCAAGGTCTCCAGAACTTTACAAATGAGCAAATGTTCAGGCAAAGCTGTGGTCTGTTCATTCAAAAATTCAGTTTTAAGGTCGTGCCAAGTCTGTTTTAATTTGCTGAGATGTGTAGCAATATCATCATCTTCCATTTTTCTATACAGGAAAAACTTCAAACTAAGATCATAGATTTTGTCTTCCGACTTTCCTTCATAAATCTTATGCAGTTCACCCATACTTCTCTCGCAATATGATATCGCATGGATTTTTCTAAGTTTTCATCAGTCAGGTTGCTTGTGATTATAATTAGAGCTGTACCATCTTCTTTATTTTATATCTTTAAGTCTTCTTCATACTTTTTCTTAACTGCAGCTGAAATATCACTTGCTAATGGTTTCTGTAGTTGACCTTCTACTGCATTTGGAACAGTCCTCAATAATGCATTTATTGTGTACTTCCAAGCTGCCCAGTTCCTCTTACTCTCTAAAGGTGAAATTACAATCTTTGTCATATCAATCTTTACTCTTGTGCCATAATCACAATTTTACTAACAAATTAGTGAGTCTGGGCCCATAACCATTATTTTAACTATCAATAAAATAATCTGGGCCCGAAAAAAACTTATTTTCTTAAAAAAAAAACGTAAACTCAAACTGTAAACATTACCTTTTGGATAAAACATGTGGTACAAAAACATTCATATGATTGTTTTATCTACGAAAAACAAAATAACTCAATAGAAACACGAAAATGTATATAACATTTTGTATATATTGCAGCGATATTTGAACAACTGCAGAACTAATCTTAGGCTTTCAAAAATGTTAGAGCTTTGTATGAGCCAATCAATGTAATTATAGATCTCATGGGTATCGCACAGTGATGTTATTACTGGGCAGGTAAGGTACGGCACTCCTGTAGTGTATAGTAAACAATATGCTCTTGCGCAAGGGCTTGAATTATTAGAGCGGCCATTTGGAGTTGATAGCCTAAAATAGACGGTTGTCTTGGAGTTACGTTGCAGTCCAATCATTTTAGCTTAATTTGGTTCTGTGTTACATTGCATAGTTACACTGTTTCGTTTCGCCATTTGCATAAATGTTGTGAAAAATATAATCACCTTGAAAAACAAACTAAATTTTCAGGAGATATTTTAGATGATCTTTTTAAATTAAAAATATTCTAACATAACTTGTGTATTTGAAATGCATAAATCTTTTCTGACTGAGGACAATTTTGATTTTAGCCAAAGATTCTAACCCGATACTACGTGACTGCAACACTGGTTTTGCGACTTTTTCCGTTTGTTATGTTTGTAAATCTTTGACGAAAAATAACACAGTTCAACACACATAATTTTAATCTTATTCTGTATTTTGTAAACATAAATATTATTAGGTAATACAATTATCACCGTATATTATTTATTGATTTTGGAAATGCCTCCTAAACTGTTTTATATAAAATAAAACCAGATTTACGTACCTATTTCTTTCAAACAGTCCAAAATAACACTGACACCTCTTATGGCGACATGTTTAGGAATTTAAAATTCCATCTTCAGATCCAACAAAAAACGCCAATACATCGTTACAGATGTTGTCAAAACATTAAAATTTAAAAAGTTCAACACAGTTCCACGCAATACGTTCAAAACACAATTTAAAAAACATTACACGCATGAGCCGGCCGGCAATTACCAGTAGCGATTAATGTGTGTTGAACGTATTTTGTGGAATAGTCTTAAAGTTTTGTACTGTGCTGTGTAATTGTAATATTTTGATGACATTTGTAACGATTTATCGGCGGTTTTGTTGGACCTGAAGGTGGAATTTTAAATAAAATAAAATTTCGTCATAAGAGGTGCCTGGATTAATTTGGACTGTTTGGACGGAATAGGTATGCAAACCTGGTTCTACTATATTTTGTTCTTGTTCCACTAGTTCCTTAAATTTCATAAGGAGTGTGCGATATCGGTTTTTTTAGTTGAAATTTTGATTAGTGTGTGAAGAGGATGGTCAAGATTTAGAATTTAGCAACTAATGTAATAAAATATTATGTATTTTTTAAATGAAGAATGTATAACTTATCATGCACGTAAACAATGGTTCTAGCAAGTTAATTGTTAATACTGCAGTTATTTATAAGCCGTCGTGAAAAAAGACTGATAAGTATATATTTAAATAATTACAACAAATCTTTATTATATTTTTTTAAACAAATAATACAACTAGTTGAAAAAACTAATCGGCCGTTTAACATACACAAAAATAACAGCGTTTTCCTCCTTTAATTAAATAAAGATGTTCTATGTTTAATAAAAGTCTTGATTATACTTTAGTAGAATATTTTTGAAAATAATTTTAAAGAATTCATGAGATATATCATTTGCTGGCATTTTTGTAATGTACACGATCGTTCCTGGGCCAATCAAGGATAGTACACACACCATCATTACCATACATCAGTGTTGATGTATCGCCGCACCTCGCCGGCCGCCGAACAGTAAATACAAGTCATAAAACTTATCAGATAGAAGATTCCATGTTCCTTTTAAGAGAGTGATCCACTAGCTTTCTTCGGTTCAATTTGTCTGGTAAATAATCAATTTCACTTAACCTTTCCCAGGCATATCATGTTTTGATGTTTTAGTTGGATTTTATAATACGTAGAAGTTTCTATATATGATAAGATGAATTAAGTAGCCCAGTGGGACTTTATCTGGAGAAGGAGATAGGTTTTTGCAACAGAAACGAGGACTTTGTGGATTCAGATCTTTAAGGTACTAATCAAGCAGCTGTGGTCTTGAATGCATCCTCACGTCCTCAATTTTCGTCTTATTAATTAACACCTCTAGACGTAAGGGGACATTTTGACAGTTAATTGCTAGGCTTCCTTAAAACTGGGTTTAGAGGCCAAATTGAAGAATGCACAAGCGCAAAGATATTCGTAGGAATGTGGTTTACTTGTTATAGCTAGCACGTAATAATATAACTTCAGAAATTAATCTAGCAGAGTTTAAAATTTATACTATTCTGTACTATAGTTATCGTTAACTAAAGAAATTACCAACATAATTTTTGAATTTTTCCTATTTCTGGTAGATAGTCAGATCCCTTAACCCTTTGTTTTATACTTGTAAGGAATGGCGAGTAATTCACGCTCCCTGAACTTCGTTGTACCATACTCCCCGAACCACGGAGTATCTACCGTCACAGACAAAGGAGATTCGTTTCTCTGTGCTACCGTTATCCCCGAACCACCACGGTGTACCGTTTTCCCCGAACCACCACGGTGTGCCGTCCTCCCCGAACCACCACGGTGTACCGTTCTCCCCGAAGCACCACGGTGTGCCGTTCTCCCCGAACCACCACGGTGTGCCGTTCTCCCCGAACCACCACGGTGTGCCGTTCTCCCCGAACCACCACGGTGTACCGTTCTCCCCGAACCACCACGGTGTACCGTTCTCCCCGAACCACCACGGTGTGCCGTTCTCCCCGAACCACCACGGTGTACCGTTCTCCCCGAACCACCACGGTGTACCGTTCTCCCCGAACCACCACGGTGTACCGTTCTCCCCGAACCACGGTGTACCGTTCTCCCCGAACACCACGGTGTACCGTTCTCCCCGAACCACCACGGTGTACCGTTCTCCCCGAACCACCACGGTGTGCCGTTCTCACCGAACCACCACGGTGTGCCGTTCTCCCCGAACCACCACGGTGTACCGTTCTCCCCGAACCACCACGGTGTACCGTTCTCCCCGAACCACCACGGTGTGCCGTTCTCACCGAACCACCACGGTGTGCCGTTCTCCCCGAACCACCACGGTGTACCGTTCTCCCCGAACCACCACGGTGTACCGTTCTCCACGAACCACCACGGTGTACCGTTCTCCCCGAACCACCACGGTGTACCGTTCTCCCCGAACCACCACGGTGTACCGTTCTCCCCGAACCACCACGGTGTACCGTTCTCCCCGAACCACCACGGTGTACCGTTCTCCCCGAACCACGGTGTACCGTTCTCCCCGAACCACCACGGTGTACCGTTCTCCCCGAACCACCACGGTGTACCGTTCTCCCCGAACCACCACGGTGTACCGTTCTCCCCGAACCACCACGGTGTACCGTTCTCCCCGAACCACCACGGTGTACCGTTCTCCCCGAACCACCACGGTGTACCGTTCTCCCCGAACCACCACGGTGTACCGTTCTCCCCGAACCACCACGGTGTACCGTTCTCCCCGAACCACCACGGTGTACCGTTCTCCCCGAACCACCACGGTGTGCCGTTCTCACCGAACCACCACGGTGTGCCGTTCTCCCCGAACCACCACGGTGTACCGTTCTCCCCGAACCACCACGGTGTACCGTTCTCCCCGAACCACCACGGTGTGCCGTTCTCCCCGAACCACCACGGTGTGCCGTCCTCCCCGAACCACCACGGTGTGCCGTCCTCCCCGAACCACCACGGTGTGCCGTTCTCCCCGAACCACCACGGTGTGCCGTTCTCCCCGAACCACCACGGTGTACCGTTCTCCCCGAACCACCACGGTGTGCCGTCCTCCCCGAACCACCACGGTGTGCCGTTCTCCCCGAACCACCACGGTGTACCGTTCTCCCCGAACCACCACGGTGTACCGTTCTCCCCGAACCACCACGGTGTGCCGTTCTCCCCGAACCACCACGGTGTGCCGTTCTCCCCGAACCACCACGGTGTACCGTTCTCCCCGAACCACCACGGTGTACCGTTCTCCCCGAACCACCACGGTGTACCGTTCTCCCCGAACCACCACGGTGTGCCGTTCTCCCCGAACCACCACGGTGTGCCGTTCTCCCCGAACCACCACGGTGTACCGTTCTCCCCGAACCACCACGGTGTACCGTTCTCCCCGAACCACCACGGCGTGCCGTTCTCCCCGAACCACCACGGCGTGCCGTCCTCCCCGAACCACCACGGTGTACCGTTCTCCCCGAACCACCACGGTGTGCCGTTCTCCCCGAACCACCACGGTGTACCGTTCTCCCCGAACCACCACGGCGTGCCGTCCTCCCCGAACCACCACGGTGTACCGTTCTCCCCGAACCACCACGGTGTACCGTTCTCCCCGAACCACCACGGTGTGCCGTTCTCCCCGAACCACCACGGTGTGCCGTTCTCCTCGAACCACCACGGTGTGACGTTCTCCCCGAACCACCATGGCGTGCCGTTCTCCCCGAACCACGGTGTACCGTTCTCCCCGAACCAAAACGGTGTACCTTTTTCCCCGAACCACCACGGTGTGTCGTCCTCCCCGAACCACCACGGTGTGCCGTTCTCCCCGAACCACCACGGTGTGACGTTCTCCCCGAACCACCATGGCGTGCCGTTCTCCCCGAACCACGGTGTACCGTTCTCCCCGAACCAAAACGGTGTACCTTTTTCCCCGAACCACCACGGTGTGCCGTTCTCCCCGAACCACCACGGTGTGTCGTCCTCCCCGAACCAAAACGGTGTACCTTTTTCCCCGAACCACCACGGTGTGTCGTCCTCCCCGAACCACCACGGTGTGCCGTTCTCCTCGAACCACCACGGTGTGACGTTCTCCCCGAACCACCATGGCGTGCCGTTCTCCCCGAACCACGGTGTACCGTTCTCCCCGAACCAAAACGGTGTACCTTTTTCCCCGAACCACCACGGTGTGCCGTTCTCCCCGAACCACCACGGTGTGCCGTTCTCCCCGAACCACCACGGTGTGCCGTTCTCCCCGAACCACCACGGTGTGCCGTTCTCCTCGAACCACCACGGTGTGACGTTCTCCCCGAACCACCATGGCGTGCCGTTCTCCCCGAACCACCACGGTGTGCCGTTCTCCTCGAACCACCACGGTGTGACGTTCTCCCCGAACCACCATGGCGTTCCGTTCTCCCCGAACCACCACGGTGTGCCGTTCTCCTCGAACCACCACGGTGTGACGTTCTCCCCGAACCACCATGGCGTGCCGTTCTCCCCGAACCACGGTGTACCGTTCTCCCCGAACCAAAACGGTGTGCCGTTCTCCCCGAACCACCACGGTGTGCCGTTCTCCCCGAACCACCACGGTGTGCCGTTCTCCCCGAACCACCACGGTGTGCCGTTCTCCCCGAACCACCACGGTGTGCCGTTCTCCCCGAACCACCACGGTGTGCCGTTCTCCCCGAACCACCACGGTGTGCCGTTCTCCCCGAACCACCACGGTGTGCCGTTCTCCTCGAACCACCACGGTGTGCCGTTCTCCCCGAACCACCACGGTGTGCCGTTCTCCCCGAACCACCATGGTGTGCCGTTCTCCCCGAACCAAAACGGTGTACCTTTTTCCCCGAACCACCACGGTGTGCCGTTCTCCCCGAACCACCACGGTGTGTCGTCCTCCCCGAACCAAAACGGTGTACCTTTTTCCCCGAACCACCACGGTGTGCCGTTCTCCCCGAACCACCACGGTGTGCCGTTCTCCCCGAACCACGGTGTACCGTTCTCCCCGAACCAAAACGGTGTACCTTTTTCCCCGAACCACCACGGTGTGCCGTTCTCCTCGAACCACCACGGTGTGCCGTTCTCCCCGAACCACCACGGTGTGCCGTTCTCCCCGAACCACCATGGTGTGCCGTTCTCCCCGAACCAAAACGGTGTACCTTTTTCCCCAAACCACCACGGTGTGCCGTTCTCCCCGAACCACCACGGTGTGCCGTTCTCCCCGAACCACGGTGTACCGTTCTCCCCGAACCAAAACGGTGTACCTTTTTCCCCGAACCACCACGGTGTGCCGTTCTCCCCGAACCACCACGGTGTGTCGTCCTCCCCGAACCAAAACGGTGTACCTTTTTCCCCGAACCACCACGGTGTGTCGTCCTCCCCGAATCACCACGGTGTGCCGTTCTCCTCGAACCACCACGGTGTGACGTTCTCCCCGAACCACCATGGCGTGCCGTTCTCCCCGAACCACGGTGTACCGTTCTCCCCGAACCAAAACGGTGTACTTTTTTCCCCGAACCACCACGCTGTGCCGTTCTCCCCGAACCACCACGGTGTGCCGTTCTCCTCGAACCACCACGGTGTGCCGCTCTCCCCGAACCACCACGGTGTGCCGTTCTCCCCGAACCACCACGGTGTGCCGTTCTCCCCGAACCACCACGGTGTGCCGTTCTCCCCGAACCACGGTGTACCGTTCTCCCCGAACCAAAACGGTGTACCTTTTTCCCCGAACCACCACGGTGTGTCGTCCTCCCCGAACCACCACGGTGTGCCGTCCTCCCCGAACCACCACGGTGTGACGTTCTCCCCGAACCACCATGGCGTGCCGTTCTCCCCGAACCACGGTGTACCGTTCTCCCCGAACCAAAACGGTGTACCTTTTTCCCCGAACCACCACGGTGTGCCGTTCTCCCCGAACCACCACGGTGTGTCGTCCTCCCCGAACCAAAACGGTGTACCTTTTTCCCCGAACCACCACGGTGTGTCGTCCTCCCCGAACACCACGGTGTGCCGTTCTCCTCGAACCACCACGGTGTGACGTTCTCCCCGAACCACCATGGCGTGCCGTTCTCCCCGAACCACGGTGTACCGTTCTCCCCGAACCAAAACGGTGTACCTTTTTCCCCGAACCACCACGGTGTGCCGTTCTCCCCGAACCACCACGGTGTGCCGTTCTCCCCGAACCACCACGGTGTGCCGTTCTCCCCGAACCACCACGGTGTGCCGTTCTCCTCGAACCACCACGGTGTGACGTTCTCCCCAAACCACCATGGCGTGCCGTTCTCCCCGAACCACCACGGTGTGCCGTTCTCCTCGAACCACCACGGTGTGACGTTCTCCCCGAACCACCATGGCGTGCCGTTCTCCCCGAACCACCACGGTGTGCCGTTCTCCTCGAACCACCACGGTGTGACGTTCTCCCCGAACCACCATGGCGTGCCGTTCTCCCCGAACCACGGTGTACCGTTCTCCCCGAACCAAAACGGTGTACCTTTTTCCCCGAACCACCACGGTGTGCCGTTCTCCCCGAACCACCACGGTGTGCCGTTCTCCCCGAACCACCACGGTGTGCCGTTCTCCCCGAACCACCACGGTGTGCCGTTCTCCTCGAACCACCACGGTGTGCCGTTCTCCCCGAACCACCACGGTGTGCCGTTCTCCCCGAACCACGGTGTACCGTTCTCCCCGAACCAAAACGGTGTACCTTTATCCCCGAACCACCACGGTGTGCCGTTCTCCCCGAACCACCACGGTGTGCCGTTCTCCCCGAACCACCACGGTGTGCCGTTCTCCCCGAACCACCACGGTGTGCCGTTCTCCTCGAACCACCACGGTGTGCCGTTCTCCCCGAACCACCACGGTGTGCCGTTCTCCCCGAACCACCACGGTGTGCCGTTCTCCTCGAACCACCACGGTGTGACGTTCTCCCCGAACCACCATGGCGTGCCGTTCTCCCCGAACCAAAACGGTGTACCTTTTTCCCCGAACCACCACGGTGTGCCGTTCTCCCCGAACCACCACGGTGTGCCGTTCTCCCCGAACCACCACGGTGTGCCGTTCTCCCCGAACCACCACGGTGTGCCGTTCTCCCCGAACCACCACGGTGTGCCGTTCTCCTCGAACCACCACGGTGTGCCGTTCTCCCCGAACCACCACGGTGTGCCGTTCTCCCCGAACCACCATGGTGTGCCGTTCTCCCCGAACCAAAACGGTGTACCTTTTTCCCCGAACCACCACGGTGTGCCGTTCTCCCCGAACCACCACGGTGTGTCGTCCTCCCCGAACCAAAACGGTGTACCTTTTTCCCCGAACCACCACGGTGTGCCGTTCTCCCCGAACCACCACGGTGTGCCGTCCTCCCCGAACCACGGTGTACCGTTCTCCCCGAACCAAAACGGTGTACCTTTTTCCCCGAACCACCACGGTGTGCCGTTCTCCTCGAACCACCACGGTGTGCCGTTCTCCCCGAACCACCACGGTGTGCCGTTCTCCCCGAACCACCATGGTGTGCCGTTCTCCCCGAACCAAAACGGTGTACCTTTTTCCCCGAACCACCACGGTGTGCCGTTCTCCCCGAACCACCACGGTGTGCCGTTCTCCCCGAACCACGGTGTACCGTTCTCCCCGAACCAAAACGGTGTACCTTTTTCCCCGAACCACCACGGTGTGCCGTTCTCCCCGAACCACCACGGTGTGTCGTCCTCCCCGAACCAAAACGGTGTACCTTTTTCCCCGAACCACCACGGTGTGTCGTCCTCCCCGAACCACCACGGTGTGCCGTTCTCCTCGAACCACCACGGTGTGACGTTCTCCCCGAACCACCATGGCGTGCCGTTCTCCCCGAACCACGGTGTACCGTTCTCCCCGAACCAAAACGGTGTACCTTTTTCCCCGAACCACCACGGTGTGCCGTTCTCCCCGAACCACCACGGTGTGCCGTTCTCCTCGAACCACCACGGTGTGCCGCTCTCCCCGAACCACCACGGTGTGCCGTTCTCCCCGAACCACCATGGTGTGCCGTTCTCCTCGAACCACCACGGTGTGCCGTTCTCCCCGAACCACCACGGTGTGCCGTTCTCCCCGAACCACCATGGTGTGCCGTTCTCCCCGAACCACCACGGTGTGCCGTTCTCCCCGAACCACCACGGTGTGCCGTTCTCCCCGAACCACCACGGTGTGCCGTTTTCCCCGAACCACCACGGTGTGCCGTTCTCCCCGAACCACCACGGTGTGCCGTTCTCCCCGAACCACCACGGTGTGCCGTTCTCCCCGAACCACCACGGTGTTCCGTTCTCCCCGAACCACCACGGTGTGCCGTTCTCCCCGAACCTCCACGGTGTACCGTTCTCCCCGAACCAAAACGGTGTACCTTTTTCCCCGAACCACCACGGTGTGCCGTTCTCCCCGAACCACCACGGTGTGCCATTCTCACCGAACCAAAATGGTGTACCTTTCTCCCCGAACCACCACGGTATTCCGTTCTCCCCGAACCACCACGGTGTGCCGTTCTTACCGAACCAAAATGGTGTACCTTTCTCCCCGAACCACCACGGTGTGCCGTTCTCCCCGAACCACCACGGTGTGCCGTTCTCACCGAACCACCACGGTGTGCCATTCTCACCGAACCAAAATGGTGTACCTTTCTCCCCGAACCACCACGGTATGCCGTTCTCCCCGAACCACCACGGTGTGCCGTTCTCACCGAACCAAAATGGTGTACCTTTCTCCCCGAACCACCACGGTGTGCCGTTCTCCCCGAACCACCACGGTGTGCCGTTCTCACCGAACCACCACGGTGTGCCATTCTCACCGAACCAAAATGGTGTACCTTTCTCCCCGAACCACCACGGTGTGCCGTTCTCCCCGAACCACCACGGTGTGCCGTTCTCACCGAACCACCACGGTGTGCCATTCTCACCGAACCAAAATGGTGTACCTTTCTCCCCGAACCACCACGGTGTGCCGTTCTCCCCGAACCACCACGGTGTGCCGTTCTCCCCGAACCACCACGGTGTGCCGTTCTACCCGAACCACCACGGTGTGCCGTTCTCCCCGAACCACCACGGTGTGCCGTTCTCCCCGAACCACCACGGTGTGCCGTTCTCCCCGAACCACCACGGTGTACCGTTCTCCCCGAACCAAAACGGTGTACCTTTTTCCCCGAACCACCACGGTGTGCCGTTCTCCCCGAACCACCACGGTGTGCCATTCTCACCGAACCAAAATGGTGTACCTTTCTCCCCGAACCACCACGGTATGCCGTTCTCCCCGAACCACCACGGTGTGCCGTTCTCACCGAACCAAAATGGTGTACCTTTCTCCCCGAACCACCACGGTGTGCCGTTCTCCCCGAACCACCACGGTGTGCCGTTCTCCCCGAATCACCACGGTGTGCCGTTCTCCCCGAACCAAAATGGTGTACCTTTCTCCCCGAACCACCACGGTATGCTGTTCTCCCCGAACCACCACGGTGTGCCGTTCTCACCGAACCAAAATGGTGTACCTTTCTCCCCGAACCACCACGGTGTGCCGTTCTCCCCGAACCAAAATGGTGTACCTTTCTCCCCGAACCACCACGGTGTGCCGTTCTCACC